>BMAO01032986.1:0-46814 GCA_019973975.1 Trichonephila clavata
TTGGCCAAACTAGCAAATATCAATATTCGTTTAAACCTGCATAGATCAAATACCAAAAATTACAAAAATATAATAACAATAATAATTCTAAAATTGAAATCAGGCACTTTCATCTACATGGCTTTGAAAATGTTGATATTTCTATTCTTAGAATAATCCCACAAGCTAAAAATAGACTGTGGTGGGAGAACCACTTCATTAAATATTTTAACACTATATATCCTTATGGTCTGAATACCATACACTTTGGTAAAAATGTGTTACTGAGCATTCAATAAAATGATAACAAGGAATATTTTTATAATAGTGATAATGTAATAAAAGTTAAATGAATTAAAAGAGGCAAAAGGAAGAAAAGAACTAGTAAACTACCAGTTGAGATGGCTCTTAAAATTAATGATTTATGTAGCAACTTTGAAAAGTCTTTTAACATTAAACATATTAAATATTTCCTATTTGGTTTGAACAAAAAATAAATCAAGTATACTAAAGTTATCCTCGATAAGCATGATTTTCAAGATTGCCATGCCTTACATATTATTAAAGATATTATTAATTTTCTCATTCATAAATTCAATATAAAAGATAAAGATTTGGTAAATAGTACTACTGAGTATTGTACAATTTTATTCATGAATAAATCTTATAATAACATTAATTTTTCAAAAATATTTAATAAATATGTACTTTGCTTACCTATCAATAATGTTTGTATTAAAAAGGCTTTTAAGTATAATAAAAAAATTGGTAGCTCAATTTTTAACTACAATAAAATTAATGATTTGCAAAATAATACCTTTCTTTGTAATTGTAAGGATTATCCTGAATTTATAAACGAGCATCACAAACATGTTGTAACAGACAATTTAAATATTGTTGAAGATAATACTCTTAGGGAAATTATGTCTAAAGGTACTAGTTATTGATTAATGATCTCCAATAATAATAATGCCATTAAAAAACAAATTTCTAAAGATATTTGTAACTTAATTACTAAATTAGCAATTAAATACACTTTTCCTATTGAAGCTTTTAATGAATTTAAATGCAATGTTTTAAAAGAGTTACTGAAAAATAACTATAAAACTGATTGTGGATTAATTTACAAAAATATTAAGCATCATATTGTAGAACTACAAAAGAATTTCAGTATTGCTTATGTTGATAAAGTTCCGGGTAATTATATATATGCAATTATTTGCAAATGGTTGTATGCTGATATGCTAAATAGACATTTTCATAATAATAATGCTTTTAAAAAATCTAATTCTAGCAATAGAGAAATTTTTAATCGAATTTCTGCTTTTATAAAAAATTAGATTTGCGCATTTCGGATATTAAATTCCCTCATGTTTTCTTAACTCCAAAATTTCATAAAAATCCTATTAAATTTAGGACTATAACAAACGGCTTTAAAACTTATATTACACTTACGGGTAGAAAGCTACAAAAGATCATTCAATCCACATTAGACAGTATTGATAATTCGATTATAGTTAAGAATAGTTCAGATATAATTAAGTATATGCAAGATAAAAAAATTATTTCTATTCACACCAATGACTTTGAAGATTTATTTAATTCCATAGATATTGGGGACATGGTTAAAATTCTCAAAATAGCCTATAACAAACATTCTTTGAAAAAACTAATTATGTATGATAAATATCTTTCTATTATGCATCTAGTACTATATGAAAATTATATTTTTCACAATAACTCTTATTATCAGCAAATTAAAGGTCTTCCACAAGGAGGGCCTGCTAGTAACTGTTTAGCCAATATATATCTGCACTTTTATGAATATGATAACATTAGTTTTGATTCTAGTTACTTTTTTAGATACATTGATGACTTAATCATCTTTAGTAAAATAGAAAATTATGTTCCTAGTTTTAAATATTATCCCCAATATCTGAATTTATTAAAAACCAATTATAATAATGACTCTGCAAACTTTTTAGACCTACAATAATTGTTAAGAATAATATACTAATTAGTAATATTTTTGATAAAAGAGACTCTTTTGATTTTAACATTATTAAGATGCCTTTTTGGGAAAGTAACCTACATCTCTCTCTCTCTCTATCTATTTTTAGAAATATCATCTTAAATTTTATAAAAAGAAATAATGATTTAGTCACAGATAATGATGACAAGCAAAATAATTTTAAGATATTCTGCAATAATTGCTTGGAATACAACTATCCAAGTAATTTTATTTTTAAATATATTTCTAAATTAGCTCTCTAATTCTCTTTCTTAATGTTTAAGTATTATTCTTTGTTTTTTCTCCTTCTGTTTTTTATTATTTTCAATTTGGTTTTGTTTGCTTTGTTTAATTACAAAAAAACTATCCAGGTGGCGCCACTAATTTTTGCTTCTGGTTTTACCAACTTAACATGTCATTTTTAACGGTCATTTTGAGTGATTGCTCTCGTACGTACAGTTTTTTTTCCCGCTCTCCGGTTTTTTGCATTTTTTCATGTAAGTTTTCGCTTCATTATTCCTTTTCAAAATTATTTTTATTTGTATTTTGTTAAGATTCCTTCCCTTTCATATTTTCTATTATTTTTATTTTATTTTTCTTTTGGTTAAAAATTACACGTGGTTGGTTTTAGGCATAACTTTTCAATATGGGTATGTTTTCCTGTTATGTATAAAATTTCTGCTGAACAGGGGAAGGTTGTATCCATAAAATATATTTAACCTTAACTTTGCTGGTCCTAATTCAGCAACAGCTTTAGAAATCATAATAGGTCTTCATCTTAGTCTATTGACTCTTTTGGTTTCTTGCATTTTAAAGTTATAATTCTGTTCCATGTTATACATACGCTTAGTTAATTCTTCTACAATAGCCTTTTCCATCATTTTTAAAGTGTGTTTCTTGAAATCTGGTTTAAATCTTCTAGCTTCGTTAGTGATATAATTTTGTATTATCAATTTTATTATGCCATGTATTTCTTTCATTTTATGTTACTATATATATATATATATATCGTCTTTCTCCACCACTTCTCTCTACAAAAATAAAACTTCGGAAATTATTGTTTTCCTCAAGTCTCAACTGAAGTTATACTAAATTTTTCTTCAAAAAATTTAAACTCCCTTCCCTCTTCTTAGCCCGATGGATTTTATTTTTGATATCTAAGACAACAATCATAAACATGCTTGTGAATTCACTGAAGAACTTCCTCTGTAAATCATGAGTCTTATGAAGAAAATTTCATGAAAAAATTGATAAGAACATCAAAAGCGCACTACTGTTCTCCACACCGCTCCTCTGGGGAATTTAAGCATTGCAATCGTGTCACTAGAAAAGGAGATCAAAGCAGTAAAAATTCAAAAGAAAAGAGCCGATCACAAAAATGCACCGATTTTATCTCCGCTTATAATTGGCGACACTAAAAATAACATTAAGAGAGTACAAACGCAAACTATATACAATAAATATTCTAAAAACGTTGAACGTAGGAAATATAAAAAGGAAGCTTAGTTTGGAAATTAATTCAATGAATATAATAATTTAATTGAAGGCATTGAAATTTGTGACACATTTTCATGAGCATTAAAAACATTGGCGGAGCTGGTCCTGTGTGGACCCTGTGTCATCCTTGAGGGCATTCACTAAGGCCACCCCTGCGATTTTTTGCTTATACGTTTGGGTGCCCGCCCTCAAAGCTTGGGGCCCCATATCATTGATACGCTGTAACTATGCCCCTGATTGGAAATAGCATTAATTTGTAACACAAGAAATGGAATGCTGTTAAAAAAGGGCTGACAAAAAAGTACTCTAGTTAATATTTTCTAAGAAAAATGACATTTTCTTTTTAAAGATTCAAATCGAAAATTTATTTCCATAATAAGCATCCTTCTATGATAATTTCAAATACAATTTGTATCTAAGAGATATGAGCAGAAAGAAACTTATTGAAATTTGGCATATTTCTATCAAATAAAGAGAATTAGATCGATAAATAAATAAAGGTAACAAAGATGAATAAAACAAATATCCCCTAAAACTCGAAAAAAAATTGCTTTTCTAAATTTCAAATAAAGATCTACCAATTTCTTCGTCGAAAAATTAAAACCCCCACCCATATTTCGTTTCACTTCTTAATCTTATGGGCATTGTTTATGATACCCAAGACAATGTAGACGTATTTGTCAAGAGACAATTTGAACGTTTTCTTCCTAAAGATCCGGAGCCTTATAACGAGGATTTTATAGAAAAGTTGAAATGAATTACATGATTTCTAAACTACAATACCACTTTCCACAAAAAGGGATAAATGTCATCCGAAACTAGGAAACAGTAAAATTCTACAATAGAATTCCCTCAAAAAGGTTGTACTCACAGGCCTACCCTGAAATACAATAATTCATGTGACAAAATATCAAGTGCATTACACTTAATTATTTTCCATATGAATGGGAAAAACTCACATAATAATTATAACCAAATTAAGCAAATATATCCTATGTTTTCCGAAAAATCTAGACCGATTAGCTTATTATTTCTGCAGAAAATGTATTTTTGAGTAGATTCCAGAACTATATATACTTAGAAGTGCAATGCACATTTTAATACCGATCCACTAGCACGGCTTTCAAAAACAAAAAAAAATGTCTCCGCACCCGATTTTGTGCGGCAGTGACAGAACCTTATTCAAACGTTGAAACTATTTGTAGAAAACTCTTTCACATCCATTTCCTAACACCCCCCCCCTCCATTTGCTGACACGTTTTTCCTCTCTTCGATCTGGTTCTTCAAAGAGCGCATGCGCTCTCATACCGACTACATCTGTCAATCATTTCTAAACCACACCCCATTGCTATAGTAGCGATAGGTTTCCAGAAAACAAGCTTTATCTTTATGACGTCATCCGAGTTCCAAACAACGCCTTCTGTTAAATAAAGCAGATTTGTGAAATTTCGACAACGCTGTAACATGGGGACTTGATTTTCAACATAACTAGTCCAAATTCAGCATATCTATTCGATTTATAAAAGTTTTACTTCGATAAACTCGTGAAAAAATTTGTTTCATTGATAGAACCATATACGGCCTGTGGCCGCCCCTCGGCTTAGCCGCCTGCGTGCGGTGCACACCTGCTAGGATCGGCCCTGCCTATTAGATATCCATAGTAAGCTTTACGGTAGAACTTATCTATAATGTCACCAATAGGTTGCGATAATACACAAGTACCCTGAAATCTACATATCATCTATCCATATTGTTTTAAAAAGTTTCAAAAGTTGGCATTAAAAACTTGAGAAACTCAATAACATTTCAATACCATCCCGTGGACTAGCATAACACCGGAAGTAGGGAAGGACAGTTTCCCGGCTTAGGTTTGTAGAGTTTCTAAACTCCTCTTTCTTTTGGGCTTTCCATTACGATCTGCGCATGCACGAGACCTCCAGCGGTTGCGAGTGGTGCATGCTCGCGCAGGCACCTGGGATGCAATCTGCGAATGCGTTAGCTTTTAAAATACAGCGGCCCCGTGCATGCATTCCGATTACACACTTCCCTGGCAGCACATCCCATTAATTGTTCCACTGTCACTAAATTTCTTCTTGTAACTTTCTATACTTTATGCAACGCTAATTTCAGTAATCAATTTTATTTAATTCTGATGTGGAGGTACATCCCCTTCGCGGATAGGAACTCCTTAACTTACACGCCACTTGCCCTGGCAGCACACGCATCCCTCGGAGAGCAGTCAACGAGCATATGAATAAATGAAAGTAATAATCCTTAAACATCGCCTCCTTTATTAAGCATACTGTCTCCCACAATGGTGACCCGGAAAATTCACGAATAATTACCTTCATTTGACTTTCTATTAATTTATTTTACTGGAAAAATGGCTGAAGTCACCGCAGTTAAAATTCCTCCGTACAACTTCAGCGATCCTCAAACTCTGGTTCTCCACGTGCGAACGAACTTTTGCCCTCGGAGTACCGAAAGCGATTACAGACACGTGCACTAAGTTCAATTATATTGTATCAAACCCAGGGCCGATCCTAGCAGGTGTGCAGCGCCTGCACCGCACGAGGGGGGGGCAAAGCAAGGGGCGGCCGCAGGCCGCTTATAATTCTATAGATCAAGCAAAATTTCTTGCGAATTTCTCAAAATAATTTTTTTTAAAAATCGAATAAATATGTTGAATAGTTGTTGAAAAATCAACATAAGTCCGGATTTCCCGATAGCATAACATAGTTCAAGAAAACTAGAGTTAGTGTAGAGTTCATTAGTCCATTCCCCATTAATGCCTACTCTTTATACACATCCTCCACATTTCATAATTAAAATTCGAGGCAGAGCCGGCAATACCTCAGTAGAAAACCTATTTTTTTGCTTATCAGTGGAACTAGTGGTGCATTGGATCGATGCTTAACAAAGGCATCTCAAAAATGATTTTTGCGAAAGTTACTTTTCGAAAGCATGTAATATGGTTAAAATTACCTAAGACACGAGCGTTTGAATTCAATATGCATTTAGGGAAATTAACAGTTTTCAATTTAATAATAGCTTTACAATTTTGAAAAACAAAATAGTTGAAAGAAGTGATTTTTGTGTTAATGGTTTACAACGCTTATATAAACAATACCCAATATCCTTTCTAGTGTAAGTGTTGTACCTCTATTAAAAGGCAGTTTCTTGTTGTTTTACTTGGTATCAAGTTATTTGAGAAAAAAATCTTGCAGCTTCTTTTGATCAAATTATTTTTATTACAATGCCTGTTAGAAAAATACTTCATCTAGCATTATTAATGTTAGCGAAATTCTTAATTTCGTTTTTATGTTGTATGCACTTAATGGTACTTTAGTACTATAGTTAAAAAATAATGTTGTCCTAAATGTGTCCACTTTTATGTATTCTCCATCTCCTAGTTGAAGAATAATTTCATGTCACCTGATCCACTTAGCCCGTTACCGTGATCACTGTTTTTCTATGTTAGCTGCAAGGGCGGTTCTAGGGCTGGGAAAACTGGTCCCATGTCCAGGGAGGCATTTGAACTGAATATGAAAAGTACATTTTTTTTTTGTTTCAAAAAAATATGTATGAAAATATTTTCTGAAATATTTTTTTCATGCTTTAGAAACCTGGAACACATAATCATTTTATAGACTGAATTGTGTGAAATATCGACCGCTACTAATAAAATTTGTAACTACTATATTTTTTGTAAAAGCGACTATATCTTTTATAAAAGGGACGAAATCACACATTTGTAAATTGTACTACGGGGCGATTTGTTGTAGCAAGTAAATTGGCACCCGGCCTCGGGATACAGGTATAGATACGCTTATCTTGGCATGATTTTCACTGGCCTGATATAAAGGGGAAAACGGTGATTATCTTGTTTTACTTATGGTATTACTACTTTAAGGATGACTCAAATGTGCAAAAAACAGAATATTTCTTTTAGAGCAGCGTTTGGCAAATTACAGCTTTTTAATATTTCATTTTTATTACAATTAAAAATTACGTCTGCTAAAACGTTATCGTTCATACTTTCTTATTTATAAATGTATCTTGGTGGGAAAAATTACTTGCATTTACATATACATTAAATATTTGATTGGCTTACTGATAGAATTTATTGTTAAATATGTATTTGATTTATCTTTTTTGAGATGTGTGTCCAGTTATATATTTGTATTTAGTATTGTGAATTTGGTATTATATTTTAAGTATCTTATTTATTTATTTCGTACTGTATACATTTGATGTCTGTTTTCTTATGTGTTGAACCTTGAATGGTTCAAAGCTGATGTGTATGTTAAATCATGAACTTTGATACGCTTTCTCGTATTTTCTTATGTCAATCTCTCCCAATCGGGAGTGAGGTCAGAATGGACATTCTTCCCCCCCTCCCCCCCACAGAATGTCCGGTGTCAGTTAACTGAAAGAGGACAGAGGCAATTAGAATTTTTGGAAGATATCTAGCAACTGGAGATGTTTTATTTTACTCTTGAGTAAAGTTACTTGACTTGTGATCGTTGCCATCAACAGACTCCTTTTCGAATAAGGCACAAATCAATCTCTTCCATTTAGATCGTATGAAATAGCACTAGGTAATGATGTTTTTCATTTTGAATTATTATTTATTTTTTAAGATATACATTAAAATACACATTCTGTAGTACCTCCTGTAAGATACACTTTGAAATAGGCTCAATTAATGTTGAGATCGTTCTCTTAGAATATGGACCTTATCTATTTACCTCTCATTTAGGAACATTCAATTAAAGTGAAACTAAAAAAAATAGTTCAAAGATAAGTTAAGAGAAAAATAAATGATTTTTTTGGTAAAATTTTAGGATCTCAAAGACAAGAGAGAGAGTAGCAGTTTGTGTTTTTTTTTTAATAAATCAAATAAAGTGCTAGCCTAATAAACGATGTAACTTAATAGAGGGGGGGAGGAAGTACAACACTGTATGTTCGACGCTTCAATTTATAGACAAAACAGAATGCATAATAAAGCGATTGTACCTCATGGGCTCGCGTTTTCTTTGGATTTACATAAAAATAAAAATGCGTGCTTAGGCTGACACAATGCACAGGCTTTCAAAAAGATCTGTACAATGGAGTATTTTCCGTAGCTTTCTGTAAATACAAGATTTTACTGCTCATTTCAAACATTTATTCATCAATAAAACTTTTTCAACTAAGAAATTGAACTTTTCATTAACTTCAAAATTAAGGGGAAAAACCCTATGACTAAAATACTTATTTGTACATCATTTATTTAAAGAAAGATATAGCCTAAATTTCTAATTAAATTAATTTGCTTAGCATTAAAGGATGAAATACATAATGTCTGGTCTTGTGGGTTTAAATTTCTGGAATTAAGACATATTGTGTCAGGTTCCTTATTTGGAGGTCCCATTATATTTTTACTATATTAAGATAAAGTGTTAAAGAATATTTTATTGTATTTGCTTTTATGAATGAGTGAGTGAATATTAACGTCTCACTGTTCAGCTACAAGAGGGCTTTTGGGGACGGTCAGCGTAATTTTGAACCATGGTCAAGTGACGCGGACGACACCTGAGCTGGCACCCCCCTCTCCTAACTACCACACCACACCAACGGGAGGACGTTTGAGCTCTCGATAGATTTTACGTGCATCGCTCCCTGTCTTGAGTGGTACTGGGATCGAACTTCTGACATGCTAGCCACTATCCGTTGCCTAGACCACTTGGCTACCGCGGCCACTTGCTTTTATGAAAAGGCGGATTATAAAAATAATATATTTAGTTTAATAAAAATCTTTATGTTTAGATTCATATATAAATTGCGCAAAAAATAAAATCACGTAAGTGAATAACGATTTTAACTGAAAAGTTCATTGAACTAAAAGAAAACTAGCTTATTTTAATATCAATGGAATTATTTTGTGTATATGCACCTATAGTTATACTTAAAAGTATATGAATCATAAAATTTTATCTTTGAATTAAATCCAAATAATATTGTTGACGCTACCTTTTTTTTCGCAAGAGAGCTTCCACTTTCGGAACTATACATTGCACAATCTTCATAACTGTTTCCAGTATTAAAAAAAATGTGCTTCGTTTGTCTTGTTTATTGTAAATTTTGATTTTTTTTTTCTGAATTATTAATCATGAATCATTTTTCTGAATCCTCTAGTTAAGTCAATATACCAAATATGTTTTTAGATGGGTTTTTCCCTCTCTCTTTTTATACAAAAGAAGTTTAATAATATTATTTTGTAATTTAGGTATATTTTTAAAGTAATTGCATTATTGCTGATAGAAATATCGAAAAAGCATTTCTTAAAAATTCTTTCGGAATATTTAAAATTTGGGAATTAAGTCAATAATAGGTGAGTTATTCAAATGTTTCCTTCTTTTTCAATCTAGAAATAAATTTAGCACCATTATTTCATTATTATAAATTTATTTTCAAATGAGACTACATGTGTTAAGATTTAAATGTTATCAAAAATATTTCGAAATGACATTCTTTGCAGAAGCTGAAAGACGCGGGATTCTGTTCGATTGAGAAATATAATGTATTTTATATTATTATTTTAAATATTGTTGTCTTTTTGAGTATTTTTATAATTGTTAATTTTAGTATTTATTATGATTATAAATTTCTAGTGTTATGTCAATAAGAAAAACGGAAAGTGTGTATTTTTTCAGTAGGAGCCGTATAAATAGAACATTATATAGTTTAGATTTAAATTTATATATTTCAATCCCTTCTAAATTATGAGCGTGCTATGTACAGATGTATATGTGGGAGAAAAATTAAAAATTTAGACTTAATAATTTTAATTTTGAAAAATCTTACGTTTGAGATAAATCAAGGTAACGTGATATTGGTTAATTTAAATGTTAAGTTTAATTACACACGTCACAGCTATTATTTACAGATTTACATCGAAATTAACTTTGATTATTAGAATCCAAGTTATGTTATTTTGGGAGGGGGGGGGGAGTTTCTGGCGTTCGTCTTCGGTGAAACTTTCAGACCATCTCTTTCTCTCTCCCTGCCCTCTCTAGGCTTCGGGGATGACAGCGGTTCCCGTGTCTTTAGCTTCGAATTACATCCGGTTGATGGGCCGAGAGGGGTTTAAGACAAGACCACGCAATATTTTTAAGGATGCAGGTGTCAATTTCACGTGGGGTGACCATACCCACAAAGAAGCCGAATCACAGCTGGGTTGCGGGAACGTCACAATGCATTAAACATAAATTAAAAGAAAGATTGTTTCAAAGAAAGTAAAATAGGGACTATTTTATTCTCTGTTTTAAATTTACGATAAGATTTTGGAAAATCTCAAATATATCGAATTTTAATTCAAATGAGTCAATTTTTGATGAATTAAAAAAATTTTTATGAAAGCAATGCAATTTATCAATTATTTTTATATTTTCTGTACTCAATTGATATATATGTTGTTGAAAATTTTAGAATGTCCGAGGGAGGGCGTAAAGAAACTAACAGGTGCCCATTATAAAAGAATAAGACTGGAAAAACAAGCCCATTTTAAAAAACAGGCTGAAAGTTTACTGAATTACTTATAAGACACTAGAAAAAAAGGGGAAAGCAGTATAGAATGAGATTTAGACTTTCATGATTAGGATGTTGCAGATCAAATAAACAGAATTGATAGTGGCACTGCTGTAGTAGGGTGAGTGGCTGAATATTAACGTCACACTGTTCAGCTACATGAGGGCTTTTGGCGTCGGACCTCGTCATTTTGAACCATGGTTAAGTGACGAGGACGACACCTGAGGTGGCACCCCTCTCCTAACTATCACACGCCAAAGGGAGGACGTTTGAGTTCTCGACAGATTTAACATGCATCGCTCTCCTCTACACGGCGAGTTTTTAGTGATACTGGGCTCGAACTTGTGACATGCCAGCCACGATCCGATACCTTGACCACTAGGCTACCGTGGCCACACTACTATTGTAGGAACTCCTCCAAAAAAATCCTAAAATCACAATACTGTAATAATGATATTTAGTTCCGATCTGGGAACCTGGCCAGCTATTCTATCAGACGCCGATAGATTTTTTTTTAGTAAAAGAAGCCATTGACAAATTATATTTTCCTTATGACGACGCCGGTCGAACATTTAGCTCATATTGTTATACCAAAATTTTCAAAAACGGTGAAAAGGTTACCCGTAAATCGTTAATCCATTACAAAAAACTGTGCATATTGTATTTGCAGCAAACTTTTTGTCTTGGATTGAATTCAGTCAGCGATTACAATGCTCTAAAACAGTGACTCCAAAGACTTACTATTGCGATTATTGGTGCGATTTGCTTCTACGTATTGTAGCAACGTTAAAGGTACTGGTTCAAAATTGTTTAGCCCTTCGGGGTAAGTGTGACAAATTTAATTTGTCACACTTACTTATTGCAAATTTGGACAAATTTAATTCCAATATATAATGGTGATTTTTTACAAATAATTCAATTACTTGCTAAATTTGATCCAGTAATAAAGGAGCATCCTCGAAGAGTGCTAAAAAGGGAAGAGAAGCTAAATACACTATCTAGGGAAAAATACTCAGAACGGAATAATTTCTCTTCTACATGAGAATTTTAAACTACATATCGTTCATAAAAATGAACAAGCCAAATGTTATTAGATAATTTTATATTGCACCTCTGATTTTAGTAAGATCGAACAAATGACGTTTCTGGTAAGATATGTATGCATTGAGAAATCTTATCTTAATGAAGTTACCGTTAAAATAAAAGAATTTTTAGGTTTCCTTCCAATTTAAAGATTGATTGGAAAATAACTTTCAGATATAACAGCTGAGAAACTTCAAAAATTAGGGCTAAATTTGCTAGATATGCGGGGGACAGGCCTACGATAACAAAGCTAATATAAATCAGGGGTTCAATCCACAATCTACTTGCCATGTAGTAGCCACTCTTTAAATTTGATCGTTAGTAATATGGCAAAATCATCCTTAGAAGCCTGCACTATCTCGACAAAGTTAAAGGTATGCGGCATCGGCTTTTTTTTCTGCAACTTGACCAGTACATGTAAGGAAAAATACGAAGAACCATTCTTATTTCAATATGTTCATTCAATTTTGATTTAACATACACTAATATTGGTGGTAGCATGATCAAGATAAGTGTAAGTAGTTATTAAGTTTTAGTGAAAGTACTGCGGTTGATTTTTGTTTAAATCAGAACTGTAGTGCATTATCTGTGATAAGTACAAAACTGTTATTTTATTCTTTTGATCCTTTGATATAATGTTCACTAACTCCTGTCCCCGGTTTCTGTTTCACATTTTAGAGGAGAATGCCTTCTATAAAAGCTCTTAATTAAATTTATGAATGAATGAAATGTTACACAGGGTGTTTCCTAAAAGAGTAGAAAAAATTTGGGCATATTGTCAAGCTAATTTAAAAAAGAAAACTCACATATAAGCATGTGTCCTGATGATTTGTTTCGGAAATCAGTACGAAATGTTTAAAAATTGAAACTTTAAATTTAATTTTTTAAAATAGGATTTTCTTATAAAATTGGGTAATTAAACAGGTTTTTTTTTTGTTGAGATTTTTATTTTTACGAAGACCTTGAAGAGTGCTACAAATAATTTATTTTATGTAATTTGCTTTAATTTTTTAACAGAAATGGGTATTTTTTAATGAATAATCCATATTCTTACACTCAATAATTAAAAGTTTTGAAACATTTAAATTTTTATGTTCAACTTTAATTTGGCAAGATTTACTATCAAGAATTAATGCATTGAGTAAAATGCTTCAAAATCTTAAATTAAACATCGTGGAATGCACATTAAAGGCTTAGATAATCTTAAAAAATATTTAATTTTCCAAAGATCTGACGATAATTTTAAAATATTTGATGATTCAGCAGCAATACTTGCTACAGATTTAGGTATTCATCCCGAATTTTCCATCTCGAAGCTAAAATAAAGGGTGCATTTCTTTGATTACGAGGCCAGGGATGAGCTAGTTTTAAATCCCTTTCAGCAATTCAAGACTAATTTCTATTTTGCAATTCTTGATCATACGATCTCTGCAGTAAATGAAAGATTTACCTTATTATCTGAGTGTAATTCAATATTTTGTTTCCTGTATGGGTTTCACAACATTTCTAATGATGATCTCATGAAAGCCTGAATGAAATAACTTCAAATTTTCCTGGTAAAAAAAACAGCCAACTGAGATACTAGAAATTATAGTAAAAAATGATCTTATTCCCGGTTTTCCAAATTTTGCTCAAGCAATAAGAATTTTTTTAACCTTACCTGTTTCTATAGCTTCAGGTGAAAGAAGTTTCAGTAAATTAAAATCCTTAAAAATTACTTGAGAAATAGTATGACACGAGAAAAGCTTTCAGATTTGTCCATAATCTCAATTGAATCAGAAATCTCTGCAAAAATTCATTTAACCGAAACTATTAACAAATTTGCTTCTCAGAAAGCTAGAAAAGTTATTTTATAGTTACAGTAAAATCCGGCGTATAACGCGCCCATATACTTTCTAGCTGCAATTGTTAGTTTTTAGGTATATTCACCGCTTACAACACGCACACCCTTTTTTAACACGCTTTTATAAGTTTCACTTGCATGTAACGGAATCTTGAAACTCGATTTTTACCCACTTTAAGAGGTCAGATGAATTCGAAATTTTGCACACTTGTCAAGGACAGATGACAATACAATAATATCATAATTTTGTTCCATTAAAAGGACATCGGGAATAACGATATCCAGATTTGGCGACAATTCCATATACCATTTTTAGATTTGGCGACTAATCATATATATCATTTCCAGATTTGGCGACAATTCCTATATATCATTTCCAGATTTGGCAACTAAAAGATTAAGGTGCAACCCTACAAAACGAATACACTTGCGGTTTCCAGAAATAAAACAAGCAAAAGTGTTCTCTCTCTTTATGGGAGAAAGGGAAGGGTGAGGGTGTGTGAAAAAAATTTCTTACCATAATATAAGCAAATGTCTAGTTTTTCTAAACATAGAAATAGAAAAAAAAAGTCTGGTGCATATTGAAAAAAACAATTTATGTTCTAACTGCTAAATATTTTTTTTATTTTTGTAAAGCAATACGTTTAGAAGTGATGATACGAATTAACATTATAGTAATACGTTTAAAAGGAGACAATACGATTGACACTTTATATTTTACCATGGTTTTTTTACTCGCTTTCTTATATATCTGTCCGGGTGGAATTCTGTAATTGATTTTGAGTCGAACTTGAGTCGAGAATCGAACTTAGACTTCCCGATGAGCTAGAGACTTTAAATTTGGACCATAGCTCAGAAGTGGATGGCAATGCGTAAAAATATGAAAAAAGAAGGGGGAGGGGAACGAAGGAGGAATTTTATACTTTTTAGTCCGTTCTTAAGACATGGCACACTAATTATTTTTTTCTTTCGAACTTTTTCTTCAAAACGCACTTTCATTCGTATGACCTTTATCTATAGAGACGAAATCTTTCAAACATATCGATACGGGCCTCATCTGAGAGAGTAAACGGAGAGAATAAATACCCTTCAGACCCGTTAATTAATAGCCATTGAAGAGCAAGACTATTCCAAGCAGGCACGAAATTCGGGCTCCCAATATCAAACTCAAGGATAAATTTAACAATGAATAAATAATAGCTTAAAAAACTAAAAAAAAACACGCTTTTGTTGTAGATCGAACTAAAAATTGAAAAATAAATTATAGTTTTAAAAAAAAACTAAAAAACACGCTTTTATAGTAAATTGAACTAAAAAGTAAAAAAAAAAATCTTAATATAAAAATAAAATGATTAACAAGAAAATTAATGTCAATGGGGTAAAAGCGTGGGGTGCTTTGTACTACATTTTTACATTAACTCAGCATTTTGGAATAGAAGTAAGAAATTTTAACAATTGATATAGAGCACCCCACGCTTTTACCCTAATGACATTAATTTTCTTGTTAATCATTTTATTTTTATATTAAGATTTTTTTTTTTTTACTTTTTAGTTCGATTCACTATAAAAGTGTGTTTTTTAGTTTTTTTTTAAAACTAATTTATTGTGAAGAAACCTGAACCACACGTGCGCAATGCTCTTATATGTTTTAAAGTCCTTTATTCGAGGTATTATTCCAAGCTTTAGTAAAAAATGGTGTACTTTTAGAATTACAACCCTTTAAGTTCATAAGGAATGTTATTTCTTTCACAGAAACAGTATTTTGATTTATGTAAATGATGATCTGATTTTTCCTATGCTCATCTTTTTGTATTTTTAAGGCTCTCATTTTTATACCCGGCGTATAACGCGCACCCGTACATTTCCATCTTATTTTTTGAGTTAAAAGTGCGCGTTATGCACTGGATTTTACGGTATAATTTATTACTTAGTCTTTGTAGAAGGACTGATTTATGTACTTTTCGTTTCACGAGATTTATGCCTTAGTATTTATTTCTATTAGATCGTATTTTCTGAGTAAATTCTGTTGTTTTGCAATTATAATTATAAAATATATGTTTTTATTTTAAAGGTAATATTTTTGTTAGTTTATTATTTTGATAAAGTATATTATGTCACTATTATAACTCATTACCTGGCCAAAAAATTATGTTTTGCACTTGTTTGTTTGAGTTTTTATTAATGTTTTATTTTTTATCCTTATATAAGTAGATGAGTTTTTAACGTCAACATTAAGTATTAGTCAAAATATGAAAATTTCTCTAGGGGGGTGGCACATTAGGTGTTTGCACGAGGGCAGAGAGGATCGGCCCTGATCAAACCTGCCACCAGAAGCCGCCGCAATTGTAAGAGATTTAATTATCACCCCTGATGAAACGGATCCCTATGGCGCCATTAAAGCTCAACTGATCCAGCGAACCGGCGAGTCATCGCAACAAGAAATTCGGAAGATGTTAACCGGAGAAGAACTAGGAGACAGGAAGCCTTTAGAACTCCTCAGAACAATGAATAGGCGTGCATCTTCGCACAACGTTCCGAAAGGGCTGATGTTGGAACTTTTTCTTCAGCAGCTACCGACCTCAGTGCAAACTATCTTGGCATCCATCACGCCAATAACCGTCGAAAAAGCCTCAGAAGTCGCCGACAGAATCCTCGAAGTGAGCACTCCCAATGTTTCACTTTCGACAAACGCCATCGCTTCATCCAGCAAAAGCCGTATCCTCCAAGAGATTGAGAGACTGAACAGAAGGATCGACGATCTTACAATGCGTCAAAGGACTCCAGAGCGAAGAAATAATTCTCACTCGCGAAATCGTTCCCGAAATCGATCATTTTCCCGTTCCAGGGAATCTGGGTTTTGTTGGTATCACAAGAAATTTCAAGAAAGGGCCGAGAGATGCAATTTACCCTGCAGCTATAAAAAAAACGAACCCAGCGAGGAGTAATTGCGACTACCTTCTCGCCAGCCGCATATTTCACCTCGCCTTTTCATTAAAGACAGATCATCCAACATCGCTTTTCTCACTGATACCGGATCTGACGTCAATGTTCTCCCAGCTTCGATTTCTGAGAAAAGGAAAGGAAACAGTATTCAGCAACTATCAGCCGCTAATACATCTCCTATCAACGTCTATGGTAAGAGACTTTTAACTCTCGACTTAAATCTGAGAAGAGTATTTAGAGGGCCTTTCTTAATAGCATCTGTTTCCGTGCCAATCATTGGAGCTGATTTTCTGTACCATTTTAATATTTCTCCTGATCTTCGCAATAAAAAATTAATAGATAATGCAACCAAACTGAGTGCAATTTGTAAACTTGTTTCTTCTGAAGTTCATTCCATTAATCTCGTTTCTGGTGAGAGCATTTTTCATGATGTTTTGAGGGAATTCCCAGAAATTGTTCAACCACCTTCTTTCTCACAAGAGGTAAAGCATAACGTTAAGCATTTTATCGATACATCTGGTCCACCTGTTTTCGTTAAGGCAAGACGTTTAGCTCCTGATCGCTTAAAAATTGTCAAATCTGAATTTCAACACATGTTAAATTTAGGCCATATTAGACCATCTAAAAGTAATTACGCATCACCTCTTCATATAGTACCTAAAAAAAGATTCTAATGATTGGAGACTAGTGAGTGACTATCGTGCATTAAACGCCCAAACTAAAAAAGATAAATATTCTATTCCAAACATTTTTTAGATTTCACTTCAGAGCTACATGGCAAAAATATTTTTTCACATATAGATTTAGTGAAAGCCTATCACCAAATTCCCATAAATGAAGAGGATATACATAAAACTGCAATCATAACCCCATTCGGATTGTATGAGAGTACTCGAATGCAATTCGGCCTTTGTAATGCTGCCTCTACTTTTCAACGCTTTGTTGATGGGGTTTTAAGAGGATTAAATTTTGTTTATGCTTTTACTGATGACATTTTAGTTGCATCATCATCTGAAGCCAAGCATATACAACATCTTCGGTTGCTTTTTCAACGGTTGGATCAATATGGACTGTCTATAAACCCTTCTAAATGTACTTTTGGAGTACCCACCTTAAATTTCCTTGGTTTACAAGTTTGCAGTTCAGGAATTAAAATTTAGAGGATAGAGTGGAAGCAATCTTAAAATTTCCTCAACCAACCACCATCACTCAATTGCGTCGTTTTCTTGGAATGCTGAATTACTACAGACGTTTCAGTAGACAGGCTGCCCATATCCTTGCTCCTTTAGTAAATTTTTAAAAGGTATCAGGAATAAAAAAATGTCCAAAACGAAATGTCAAAATCAAGCCTGAAGAAGTGCTAGAATGGACAAACGAAGCTACTGCAGCTTTTGAATCCGTAAAGCAAGCCATAGCACATGCATCATCTGTTACATCACCCCATGCCAAATGCACCTCTTAGCATTTGGGTTGATGCCTCAAATTTTGCTGTCGGTGGTGCATTAGCTCAGTATCATGAGAATGTCTGGCAACCACTTGCTTTCTTATCTATGAAATTGTCTGCATCCCAAAATAACTGGTCTACATACGACAGAGAACTCTTGGCCATATACACAATGGTCAAAAGATTTCGTCACATGTTGGAAGGAAGAGAGTTTGTGATTTACACTGATCAGGAACCTCTCATTTATGCTTTTCAACAGAAAGCTGACAAATGTAGTCCACCTCAACTTAGACACCTGGATTTTATATCTCCCAGTTCTCTACAAACAAACAACATGTTCCTGGAACTCAGAATTTGGTAGCAGATGCATTATCTCGGTTTGAAATTGATTCCATTCCCAAAGCAAGTTGTCTCGATTACAAGGACATTGCCGCAGCCCAATTGGTAGATGAAGAACTTAAACAACTCCTGGAATCCAACTCGACATCTTTAACACTTAAGCAACAATAGTTTCCTCTGGACGATATTACTCTTACTTGTGATGTTTCCACCAATGTTTCTCGACCTTTCATTCCTAAGGATTACCGCAAAATTGTTTTCCAACACCTGCATGGCCTTTCACATCCTGGAAGTAGTTGACCGCTTTACGAGATGGATGGAAGTGATCCGAACTGCTGATATGACTGCAGAAACCGTATGTAGAGCTTTGCTATCCGTTTGGATATCACGTTTTGGTTGTCCTACTATTCTAACAACATAACAAGGTACAAACTTCGAATCAAGCCTTTTCAGAGAGCTGAGTAATCTTCTTGGCACAAACAGAATACGTTGCTTTGCCTATCATCCAAAAGCCAACGGTCTTGTTGAAAGGCTGCATCGACATCTCAAGAGTGCCATCAAAGCTCATGAGAATTCGAAGTGGAGTGAAATTATTCCCATTATACTACTTGGCATGCGTTCTGCTGTAAAAAGGGATATCAATGCCACTTGCGCAGAACTGGTCTATGGAACTACTCTAAGATTGCCATCTGATCTTTTCTCCACAGACAAGATTGCCACCACCTGCAATCAAACCTATGTCTCATTTTTACGCGAAAAAATGAGAGCACTACAACCAATACCAACATCTGCACATTCGAATAGCTCTATGTTTGTGCCAACTAATTTAAAGAGCTGTGTACATGTTTTTTTGAGAATTGATAGTGTACAGCCACCACTATCGCAAAATTATACAGGACCTCATGAAGTAATCCATCGAACAGACAAAGTGTTCACCATCCTCATAAATGGAAAAAAGAAGGCACGATTCAATTGATCGGGTAAAACCAGCTTATGTCTGGAAAGACACCGAAGATATTCCTCTTACTGGAATATCAAAACAACAAGCTAGTGAAACTGATCAACATCCAAAAGACAAAACTATGTCTCACGTAAATAAAACTGAATCTCAATCAAATGAGAAAACTAACAACAAATTAGAAGTGGAAGACATGTCAGATTTCCCAATTATCTGGAACACTATATAACATAGTATATATGTATGTATTTTTATTTTTCTTTACGTTAAATTTACTTTAGCATAAATTTCAAACACTGTAAGATATTTATATATTTCAAATTACATATATTAACTGTGGTGAATAATGTATTTTCAATCATTTTAATGTTTTTCTTTCAATTGTTTATTTCTGAGTTTACAAATCTAAAACTATATATGATCATCTCAGATTACTACAATTAATAGCACATGATTTAATGTTACAAATTGCTGTTGATAAATGATATATCAATAATAATATTTGTCTAATTAATTTTTTTCCCCTTCCAAACTTTTAAAAAGAAAATGTACATTATGCATCACAAATCTTGTGTTTCAAAAAAAAATCAACATTGTACATCTTAGATTTAATTATTTTGTTGTGGTTGATAGTGGCAAATTTTATATTCAAAACTAGTGTTATATGTATGTAGGTACAAAATTTTACTTCTTAATTATTTTATTACTTGATATTACTAATATTTCTTTATTAACAATGTTATGCCTTGTATGTAAGTGTGCGAGAAGTTAACTCTTAAAAGTTCAGGTTATTTTCAACTTGTTTAAAATATAATTGTATGTATATATTTTGTGTAAGTAAGTGTTGTCAACAATATAGAAATCGCCAGTGTTCAACCAGTATTTGTAAATATCTATCAATTTCTATGAGCCTATTAATAGTACATTTTGATTGCTTAAATTTAAATAATGAACTGTCGAGTTATTATTCCTGATCTTAGTAATATTCTCAATTGTTTGTTTACATTGGGATATAATAATATCCCAAATAATGTAACCTGCTACTGAATTAATGTAATATTTCAATTGTTATTGTAAAATTGAATCTAAAGTACCCCTTTTTCATTTAATGTGCATAATTGAGTAATTCTACATGTAAATAATATGCAATATATACCTTGATTTCATATGTATATTAGTGTTTAAACTTATAATGCTATTTTCATTGACAGAAGTATGTCATTTCATATATAGTACAATTTCTAAATGTACATATTTGTAAAATCTTATCTTAACAAGTGCTTTGTGCAAACCATTGTTTTTATTGTATTGTGTAGAACATAAGTGCATCCATATTTATTTTAACATTCCAGTACAACATACATTCCTTTCATGTAGATTTTCAACCCTTAGAAGTTCTTTTTTCCAATTTCCATATATTTAATGTTTGTATTTGGTTGTCTTATGTAACATTTGTCTTATTTGTGTTCTGTAGTTATTTATCATTCGCCTGCTCTCTGGGGGGATACTCTGTAAAATTTCTAAACTCCTCTTTCTTTTGGGCTTTCCATTGCAATCTGCGCATGCGCGAGACCTCCAGCGGTTGCGAGTGGTGCTTGCTCGCGCAGGCACCTGGGATGCAATCTGCGCATGCGTTAACTTTTAAAATACAGCAGCCCCGTGCATGCATTCCGATTACACACTTCCCTGGCAGCAAACGCGTCCCTCCGAGAGCAGTCAACGAGTATATGAATAAATGAAAGTAATAATCCCTAAACACACATCGCCTCCTTTATTAAGCATACTGTCTCCCACAGGTTTAATGTTATTAACACCAAAGAACTGAAATTATTTAAAAAGTAAAGCGAAAAAAAATGTGATTTAAATAATGTTAAACTTTGTCGCTTAGTGAGTGAGTGTTTTAAACATTGCTCTGTAAAGCAACACGAGTTCTAGTGGCGACGGACTTAGTGATTTTGAGCCTGGGTAAACCTATTATGTGTTCTTGACCCTTACCATAAAGCTACTAGGGCCTCTTTGAATGGTGAAAACTATAATTTCGCAGTAAACGGATACGTTTCCTTTTTTCTAGTATTTGGAATATCATGATAATCAATGCTCTCTTGGACTCAAGCCTCAAATATTATTATTCAAAATGTTAACTACAACTTCTTATACCTTGTTTTGATAATGCCTGGCTTAAAGTCTGATAGATAAAAGGAACAAATCAGGCCAGACGTGTAATGCGCAATTTCGTTGGCAGCACCTATTCCTACTTTTTACAGCCTTGGAATTTAAATTCCTCTGTTTTGGTGTTGCTATATTTGGCTCTCTATGAATTATTGGCTACTTTCAACATAATTACAATAAAAAAGTGCAATGTATTGTATTTTTTGGATATGCTGTGTTGAGTGTGTGTTTCAATATGTGTGAATCTAATAACCTATTATAAATATTGTGCGTTTAGTGCGAAAATTGTGTTTTATATTTATCTATATCATATTGACTGTTATAAAATGGTAGGAATTACATGCATTGCCTTTTAAATACTGTTTAGAATTAAAATTATTTTCAACTTACGCTAAACAAAAATTGACTTGAATTAAATATAATTTTTCAGTTAAAAAACAGTTCAAAATTATGTTTATATTGTGATTTAACTAATATATAAAGGGGATAATTTATTTTTCAGTTCTGTCCTTACTTTGCTCAAAATTCATTATAACCATTGTTCACAATAAGATTCATATTTCAGCTATGCTTAAAACGTGATTAAACTTAAAATTCTGTAGTATAAAACTTATTAACATTTTTTAAAAATTATTAAAAAGTATAGTATTATAATCATTTCAATCATCAGTAGTATTGATGTACTTTATCAAGTAAAAATATATTAGTTTTTAAATATACAAAGCTACTTTGACTTCAGCCCTTTATCATGCTCTGCAGATTTAGGAAGTGGCACTGTTAGCCTACTGGTCCAGGTAGCAGACTCGTGGCTGGCATGTCATGAGTTCGAGTCCAGTACCACTGAAGACCCGCCGTGTAGGGGGGGGGGCGATGCACGTCAAATCTGTCGAGAGCTCAAAAGTCCTCCCTTGGTGTGGTGTGGTAGTTAGGAGAGGGGATGCCATCTCGGGCGTCGTCTTCGTCACTTGACCATGGTTCAAAATTACGAGGTTCGTCGCTAAAAGCCCTCGTGTAACTGAACAGGGCGACGTTTAAATTCACTCACGCAGAACAGAGGAAAATAAAGCTACATACTACTTACAAGTATGTGTATGAGTTTTCCTGAGTAAACTTTAGTGATTACCCAGGTTCGATTTATCACGGGATAGACAGAAAACGGTACCAAAAATAAGCATGAAAATGACACAATATTACAATATTTTAAAAAAAAACAACCCTGCAAAAGAACAGAGGAATGGGACAAAATAACATAAATCTATTTACTACAGATAGGAGTACCACATGTACCAAGTATTCACATGCACACAGAAATTTTTAAAATCAAGAAGCTGTAAACAATGTTATGCATGACAAATATTTATATCTTATTTTCGAAACATGTAATTAAAATATTTTAAAAGTACAAAGTTTATATTTTATTTAGAAATTAAAGATACAAAATCGCATACAAAATTCTTTTAAATTTCTTAAAAATCGAATGCTGAGGCACTCATAAAATACTTTGTCAATGCAGCAGTAAAATTCAAACATTTAAATTAATAAAACTGAACCGTAAAAAATATGTTATACAAAACTTATAAACGTGTTTCTGTTAAATTATATCTAGCAAAAAGTTTAAGTGAACATTTTGTATTTAAATATAGATGTGAATTTTTTTAAGCAGAGCACTCTAAGAAATCCCCTCCCCCTTAGAATACATACAAAAACTTAGGATTTCTCAGACAGGGGTGGCTCTAGGGCCGGACAAACCGGACCCATGTCCGGGGCGGCATTTGAACCAAATTTTAAAAATACCCTTTTTTTGTTTGTTATAGAAAATTTGGAAAAGGAAGTTAAAGTAACTAACTAGGGAAAAATATTCAGAACGAGATAATTTCTCTTTTATATCAGAATATTAAATTTTCAAATGATTTACTACTTGCTAGTGTTTCAAATTTACAATTTACGTTAAATAATTAATTATATATTAATAAGAAAAGTTTTTATTAGGATTATAAAAATATATTAATGTATTATGAAATGCAATTTTGCTGCACTTTTACCACTTGTAAAAATGATCTAACTGTACTTAACAATTGTCAATATTCTTACACATGGAATTTTATTGCAAAGCTTTATAAAAATATCTCTGTTATTCAATTTTATGTGAACGCGTGAAAAAACAAGAAAAATACTTTTTGAACTTTACGTAGAAATTTCCTTATTAAATTCCTACGTATTTCTTTACAATTACATAGTTAATTTCGGCTTATATTCGATTAAAATTATTTTATGATATATATATTTTTAATGTGCGTATTTACATTCTTATAAAAACTTTGCTTCGTTTATATATCTGACTTTCCCCCAATACACTTAAGTCCTTATGATGTGTAGGAAGTTTTTATCTTAATCAATTCAACTGCTTTGCAGGTTGCAATTGACGAAGAAAATATTGCTGATCTCAATATAAATATAGATCTATGTCATTCGAACTAGATGATGATTTAAGAAAAATGACGTGGTAATCTTTCAAAATAGCTTTGATTTTACTCGCAAATTTTTTCTCATCGCTCTGCATTGTGTCAACGGAACAAAACTACATCTTCAAATTATTTTCTAGGAAGACCACACCTATAAGCGGATACTATTGAACCACTTTGACCAGATGTCTGCAATAAATGTCAAAAGTAAATTAG
The DNA here is from genome assembly GCA_019973975.1 of Trichonephila clavata. Lineage (NCBI taxonomy): Eukaryota > Metazoa > Arthropoda > Arachnida > Araneae > Nephilidae > Trichonephila > Trichonephila clavata. The sequence goes on from BMAO01032986.1 coordinate 24,517, forward strand.
CCCCTTTTCATATTAAAAGTCAGTCAGACTCTCTGTCTCCGCTTTTTATCTCTGGAATCTTGCGTACCCCTAAATCAGGGAGCGGCAGCACATAATTGCTTATTTCACAGCCAAATCTTGAAAATTGGTTTTGGTGATTTAACATCTCTAACAGAATTACTAGCCATTGTATAACTCATTTGGAATTGTCCAATTAATATTATACGCATGTTGCTGCAATGACATAACATCCTTTAGCTAAAAAAATGTTAATTTTTCTTCTTCTTTTTGAATATAGAAACAATTCTGAAGGTTATAAATGTTAAGCTTTGGGTACATAGAGATCTCAATAAGGAAATTTTTAAATAAAATTTGTTACACCACCCTTTATACTGCACAAACCATTGTCTTTTTCAAATGGTTTTGGATCATATCTACTGTATTAAAAAGTGTTGTGTAACTAATATTGCTGACAGTCTTAGAAAAAGTAGAGTGCTTTTAAAACTAAATAAAATTTTAACTTGTTGCATTTACCATCATATAAATATTTTTTTCCAATTAATTACATTACCCAATCTCTAATGCTGTAGAAAGTCTTTCACAACTGTTATACAATTAAAATGCATGTCACCACAGCAAGAAATCCTAAGATGCAAGAATATTTGCTTCATATATTTGGTTGATATACAGAACACATAAAAAGCAACCTGAAAAATTACAACTATTTAAAGTATTTATGAAACAAATGCAGTATATATAAAAATGGTTTATTACTGGACAAAAAAATAGCAAATTCTTATTAATATATCTATACAATAAAAAAGACAATCACATTATATCATTACTTTCACCGTCATTTTCCACATTGCCCATGAAATATGGTGTATGGATGCAAAACCTCTGTTTCTAAATAGGTAAGGTAAATTTCTCAAGGTCTATTCCTAATAACTAATAACAAAAATAATATCGCAAAGATGAATAATTTATTATTAAGAATTATTTATACGTGTTAAAACATATTACTTTGGTATACACTTTTGGTTGTATAGATAGCAAGCATTAATATTCCTGATCCAGTATATTTATTAATATTAGTGAGTGAGTTAGTGAATATTTACGTCCCACTGTTCAGCTACACGAGGGCTTTTGGGGACGGTCCGCGTAGTTTTGAATCATGGTCAAGTGACGCGGACGACACCTGAGCTGGCACCCCTCTCTCCTAACTAACTCACCACACCACGGGAGGACGTTTGAGCTCTCGACAGATTTTACGTGCATCGCGCCCCTACACGGCGGGTCTTCAGTGGTACTAGGATCGAACTCATGACATGCTAGCCAAGATCCGATGCCTAGATCACTTGGGTACCGCGGCCACTATTTAATATTAGACACTTACCTGCAATAGAAGTGTACAGGTATTTTCTAAATTCGTTTGTTCCAAAAGTATAAATAAATTTTTTTGCCTAAAATTTTATTAAGAATGAATGATATAAAAACTTACCATATTCCCATCACTTTCCAAAATTTGTTTGGTAACATTCAACTGCAATGGAATCTATCCTGCATGATTTTTAAATTATATGCTTCTAATATACTGTCATAAAGCCATTTGTGACAAAAATTTGGTTATTTTTGATATTTACTTACCTCCTCATCTGATATAAAAATATACAACAACTTTACCCCATAAAAACACAGCTAAATGTCTTGGAAAACATAAAACAACTCCACTACAAGCATATATCAGGTGTTAAAGATACAGTTAAGTTTTTTTTGCAAATAGTTTTTGAATTGAGTAATGCTGACTTGCCTGAGCTTGAATGTTTTCTTTCTTGACAACTAAAAAAACATTCCAGAGTTTTCCTTTTTATTTTTATATTCCAATAGATGGCTTAAATATTTGCTGCTAGTTCAAATGCTGATTGGGAGGTAGGTACATGAGGATCAGGTAAATAAAATTCTTTAGTAATTACTTTTTACCTTTCTTTTACTGAATTGCATGTGTAGACAATTGTTCCTGAACTATTTTACCTTGCAATAAACAATTTAATACTACAAGTAGAAGTTCAGTCTCCTGGTTTTTCTTATGTCATTACATGTTTCTTTGGTGGAAGACCCCACACCACACTTTCTATCTGAGATATGGAAAGAAGTATATTCAACAACATGGAATCTCTCAAACAATTTAAGAATGAACTTAATATGTTTACATGGTGCATGATTATCTGACCATTCACATGTATACCAAGCCGAACATGATAATTTTACACACCTGTAATGGCATTTATCACACACACACATAACCTCTTTCTGAAATGCTACCATAATCTTTTTAACAACATAAAATACATCTTCATTAGTCTGCGATTTTACAAACCAAGAATTTGTTGCCTGGTCATAAATATCTGTCAGGAATCTTCAATTCATTTTGAAATGGAAATAGGTTGTGAGGATATAAACTGGGGAGAGTACCATTTAAAATTCTATAATGTGCTAAATATGTGTCATGCTGTATTTTCAACAAACTATCTGCTTGACAGTTAAATTTTCATTTTAAAATAATTGGACATTCATGTATTGTGAATAGATTAACAATATATATTTTTATCAGTATTGGCATACAGAAGTAGATGATATGACTTATACTATTAGTAGGCTGAATTACAATAATTATCATCAAAATATTTATTAAAAGCAGGCTTTTTATCAGTCGATGCAATTTTAAAATTTTCCATTATTTGTTTACATCTGATTGAACTTATTCCTTCCAAATGAGCTACTAGAGAAATTTCCCTTCGCATTTCAAAATTGGAAAACAAGATCATTTAATCATTTGTTCCAAGCGCATTGAAGGCGTAATGCATTTAATTTTTAACTGAGCACCCTTTCTCTCAGAATGTTGAAACACAATACATATTTCCTGTATTTAATTTATTAGTAATAACATGAGCAACAGAGTAAAGCATTCCTTATTAGTCAAGTACAATTAAACTTCTATTAACCGAATACATATTCTAATACTGAAGATTTTTCAATACCCATTTGAAGATTAGCTTTAATGAACTCTATACAAGTTTTATAAACCAGTTGAAATGCTTGATTATGCTTTGAAAAATATATTACACTGATCCCTTAATAGTCTTTATAAAGAGTGATTCTACCAAGAGAGATATTATATTAATAATTGGAATATAGAATCTTTGATATTTCTATACAACTAGTTTTTCCTTTATATGTCTAGGAAGCTTCACATGCTAGCAAATGTGTTAAATATCTAAATCTACAATTTCACTCATGATATGGAAAAGGTTAAGGAAAAGTTAAATCTTAACATATTGTGTAGATCTTTACATGTGATTCGTATAAAATTTTTTGCAACAAATAATACATTCTAATAATGATTTTTTTTCTTACTTTAATTAAATGAATGTATTTTCTTATTAAGAATAGTGTTATTACCTTTGGTTGGATCCTAGCAGGGCACCCTTCTTTTACACGAACACCCCCAGAAAATTTGTATTTTCTATTATTATTCTCACAATCATTTAAAAATTTAGCAAAACAATTTACCTCATATATTTACACTAATTTTTCATAACAATCAATAGAACTTTTGATTTAACGACAAGAAAAATTTTGCAATCACACAGCAGGAACTAAAAAAAATAATGAATCTACTACAATGGTAAATACCTGGAAATTTTAAAACGGATTATTAAAACATTATAAATAATCAAAGCATAAAATTTTTACATTCACGTGATCGGAGAATCGAGCTTTCACACAGCAGAAGCTAGAAAGTGGATGAACTGAAAATGTTAATTATATCAAATCAAAGCACAAAATTAAAAAAAAAATACAATATAAAAAGAGTAAAATAATAATAATTCAAAATTACGAATCAAAGTTTCTAGTTGTTCACATAAGTTAGAAATTCCAAAAATCAGCAAATATGTTAAAATGATGGAAAACTTAACAGGAAATTAATACAATATAAAAACTGCAAAAAAATTTAACAATGGGGTCGATTCATCACTAGAGGGCGCTGCGATCGTGGCCATCATCACGTGATTAACAACGTGCGATCATGTAAACAAATAACAGTTGATCGTATATCACTTGTTGTTGCGCGCTAACTTTCGAATTTGCAAACATTATTATTTTATATTCTTTTTAGTCCTTCAAAATAGTTTTAATATATTTTTTACTCTTTTAATTTTTGTATTGTGACCAAATATATATATATATATATAGTTTTAGTTTATAGTATTAGATTTAAGTTTAGTTTATACTTCTATCCTTTGGCTTCGAATTTTTGTATACTTTTAGGTTTAATAATTATTTTTTATTAGTGCCAGCCATATTGTGATTAAAAAATTATGCAACGCTCTTTTGAACAAATTGCTTCTTGAAATTGGATAAATCTACTAATATCGCGAATCATCATGTAAGCGAGTTTTTCCGAGAAAAATTCGTGCAGACTAAATAGGGAGTGGCTCGCCAAAACAGAAGATTGTTGTGTCTTCTGTCAGGAAGAGCGATTAGTTAATACTTCGGCTGTTGAATAGGACCAAAGACTGTTAATCAACTTATTATGATGATTGGATAATAAGAGATTCCATGTGAATGTATAACCGTTACCTGAATACATTGCCTATTTGTATTTCTAGACACTGTTAGTTGTGTCTGAGTGCTGTGAAGACCTCTTGGGATTTTGTGAATTCTAGCGTTGTGGCGTTTCTAAGGATTGTTTTAAGTTTTCATTGCTCCTAACCTTTCTTTGTAAGCGCAGGTATTTATTTCTTACCGAATTTGTGACATTGATTATATTTTTTTACATAGAAACTTCTTGTAATTACAAAAAAGCTTGTGAATTTAACTGTTATTTTCTAATATTCATATAAAGTTTCCTTTTTGCTGCTCTTGAAAATTCATTTCAGTATTATTATTAGGACATCAAAGTTTTTAATGTTAATAATTCTTTTATTTTTTAAAATTGTAAGGAAATATTTGTTTGCTTTACATCAATTAGACAATTTATATGCAATTCAATAACTCATAAGAAATAATTTGTAATAAAGAATAATCCAATAAAATTTAATCATTATGCCTAAGAATTATGTATTAACATGATTCCTTTCTTTAACTTAATAGTATAAGAGTATTTTCTTTTTTAAACTTTGAAGACAGTCTAAAGGGAAATTTCTAAAAGAAATTTCAAACCTTCGTAAATGATAATTACTAAGTAAAGTCAGACAATCAAAGCTGGCAAATGTGTTATTTCATTATAGATTCATCATATATTTCGAAAAATCTTACTATGTCTTGGGAATTTTTATAGAACAGTTGTTTAAAAAATTAATATACAATAACAATGTTTCAATTTTATATATCCATATTAATGCAAATAAAGATTGAAACTGACCAAAAAAAATACTCTTTTGGAATACATCTTAGTAAAAAATACTCTTCATAAATGCATAATGAAGCAATGTCACTGATAGTCTTTCAAAAGAATATGAAAATGCATTTTTTAAATTGCAATGAATTTCTTAGTTAAAAATATAAAATTTTCACATGCTTCACTTGTATAAAATCATGTAATATTAAAATTAAATGTTGATAAATGATGCAAGTTAAATAATTTTAATTACTAATTTAAACTAGCCAACAAAAATTTTGTATGCTCCAAAATGTAAAAATTTTCATGAAAATAATTTAGCATGTTTTAAACAATTTCTAAAATTAATCCCATATTTTAGTATGATTCGTTTTTTTTTTTCATGGGGACAATGATTTATAAAAAAAAAAAATTCAAACATTTGTAGGTGATAATTATTAAGACTATCAAAGTGCTAAATGTTATTATTTTACAACATATCTTTAAAGGCTTCATAATGGATTGGTACAAATCATACTATTTTAAGGCCACACAATGCGCTAAACATTTCAAAAACAATTTTGACATTTTCTTATGGCCCATATCATTGAGAAGCTTGCCACTAAATTTTAGATTCGATAATAAATTAGTTTTAAAGATATTTGAAGAGCTTAGGTTTTGGTTTCAGTTTCATTTTAAAGCAGTTTTCCACTCTTAAATTGAATTAAAAATATTTTTGAGCCCAATCAACTCTTGCAGTGTGAAATGGTTAATTATTTCAGTTCTCATTACTAAAAGCATTTCTGCTTGATAATGTTTTGAGTTCTCATAGTTATTTAATTAAGATTATTTTCAAGGCTAATTTTTGTTTTAAAAATAGTTTATATAACTTGGAAGCTTTATCATTAATTTTTTTTCTTTTTGGCCCAAACATTCTCAGGTTGCTGTGAGAAACAATATTTCGAAGAGATGGACACGACGGAAAATGATGTATCTAAAAATCACCCTCAGTTAATACTGCAATTAGACTTCTGAATTCAAGTATTGCAGATAAAACTGAATATTCCCATGATGTACTTAACTACATGATAATATATTGTCGTACTATATTTTAGTACTTTAAAGTTGGGCAATAAAACTCAAACTTGCTAAACTGTGCCCCAATTTAAAACTGAAATTTTTTTTTTTTTTTTTACAAACCTGGTGATTTTTATAGCTAAAGTTAGTATCATTATTTTATACATAAATACTTTGTGTTTCAAACAGTGCTGGTTTAAGCTCATTTCGAGCACTGGGTATAGAAGATCCTCAATTTTTAAAAACAAATACAATACTTTTTTAAATTTGCCTTTGTTAAAGTGCCTATAACATGTTGATCTACTTTTTAAAACTTATTATACAATATTAAGGGAATGTTTCATCAGAAAAGGCGCAAATATTTTTAAAAATTCAATTTAATTATCCTCAGTTTGAAATGTATTTTTCTTCTTATTGAATTACATATAATTTATAAAAATAGTATAATTTATCTATAAACAATAGATGGCTCCAAAATATAAGTTAAACTTGTAAAATAGAAATTAGCATATTGGATCGACTTAATATGAAAGTTTTTGAATAATAATAAATATTTATCCATGATGAAAATGAATTTTATTTTTACAACACAATGAATTGTAAAAAAGAAAAAATTCAATACAATATATATAAAAATGAATAGTTGCATAAAATTTCCATTCGCAATTTCTACTGGTTATGTATCTTGACCAGGTATTGTATGTGTAGTGCATGCAAACTAAAAACTTATTTGGAGAAATGTATTGACATTTCATTATTTTGTTATCACTAATATGTATCTAAAGTATCTTTTTATATATATTTATATTCACACTTAAAAAAAAATGGAAGATAAAAAAACATCAGAGAGAGAGAGGGGGGGGGGAGATACAAAATTCTCACTCTGAAGTTAAACGTGTGAAAATATATTATTAAGGATTAAAATCATTATTATACATCAACAAGTTACTAAAGTTTATCATGAATAAATTGAGTTCCATTCTAATCAAAATCACAGTTTCTACTACTTATAATCAAGGTAATTAACTAATTATAGCATTAGTTTACCAGGAAAATCCAAAATTTCAAGAAACTTTTCAGTTTTCTAAATTATACTTGAGCAAAATATTAAATCACTTCAAAGTCTGTCTAAGAAATGCTCAATCAGTACTCATACCATTTAAGAAATTTGAACTTATGTGTTAAACTGCCAAATAATTTTGCCAAGCAAAAACGCATCAAGAACTTTAAAAAATATTATTATTATTACTGCGTTCATGAGCTATGATGCCTATGAGCAGGAAGAGTTCCAGTTATTGGCTGTATATTGCAACAACATCCCACAGAATCAAATGTCTATACATAAAGCCTTATTTGATTTCATGATCCTAATTCTGAACAAATATACAATTGATGCAAGTACTCTTCTTGGGTCAATATTTGTAAGTAACTCAATGTAACAAATTTATTCAGGACTTATAAGCAGGATAATATCAATAAACATGTCTTTTAGACTTTAATATTTATGTAAAAATAAATCTAATAACATAAAGCAAATCTAATCTATAATGATAAATCTACAAATTGTGCAAATACCTATAAATGCTTATTTGCGATACATAGTAAAAAAAAATTGTACATCTCTGTGATAGGTTTATACCACAGTCAAACTCTGAAAAACAAATGTTCTGCTAATAGATACCACACAAATGTATAACAATTATTATTATTAATTTTTTTTTTTTTTTGTAAAAGAATTATGGATTCAAAAATGACTTTTTTAAAATTTTGATCATGTAAGAGTGAGCAGTACTTTTATAATCCATATATGGACATAAACATATTCTATTATACACACATTTTTATTAAAAAATTTTAATGCCTTAATTTATTATCATATTTGGAATTCAATTCTCGATAAATCATATCTTTTACCTAAAATAGCACAGGGAGTAGGCTTTCAAAATGTTGCATAATGTTTTTGCATATAATTTTACATATGTTAAATGATAATTTTGACTTCTAATGTTAAAAAATGGTACTTGATTCACATCATCAAGTGTAAACATTAATGAAGCTGTAGTAAATTAAAATATTTTTCCATTTCTATAGTGAATGCTTCTCGAAAATGTTTTTCTTTTTCCCTGTAATATTCTAAAATTATTAAGTAAAACAAATTTTTGATTTATACGTATGTATACTTGTTTTTAATACGGCATATATGGTTACATATCAGATTTTTGCATCCTAATTTTAGATAAATACTGAAGTACCTCTCGTTAATTTCTGTGAAGATGTGTAAAATTTAGATTAACCAAATATATGTTCTATTGTGCATGTGTTGGACATACCTGTCCTTAATTTTACCAAAAATATATCAATGGGTTGCAAAATATTATTTTGGGTGGACATTAAGGTATTTTCAATATTTAAAAAATTGAATACACTAAAAAAATATCTTGCAATGAAACCCTCTGTTAAGGTTTTCATATGCAAATCACTTACTGTTATTTGCAATGAATTTATTTTTCTGTATAATATCCTTCTGCTTCTATTTTGTTTTGTAAAAGGCAAGCTTATCCAGGAAGGAATGGAAAGTGCTGGCTAACGTAACGTTCGCTATCCCCGTATTAAAAGAATTTTTTAAAAAATTTTACATAATTATGCATGTATATGTAACTAACTACTCATGAATTTTAAGCTTATAAGGATGTAAAATAAAAATAACATGAAATTTAAAATGTCAGTTGTAGTATAGTAAAATTGATATAAGTAGGGATTTTCTTTTATTATAACTGTTTTTTTAATATTGGGAAAAGTTAATGCAATCAGTATTTTAAGAATATAGATAGATACTTGCTTCTCAATGTCTATATGATCATGCTCTTTAGTATTGAACTGATTTATTCCCTGATTTCTGAAAAAATGAAATATGAATCCCACAAATTATTAAAATATATTGTACGTTCTTCACCATATAACAAGCATTATACATTTATGGATGCATATTTTTTAAAGTACATATGAACTTTGTTTATTTACTTATATTTGTAAGTGTATTGTTCTGAAAATTACAAAACAATGACTTTGCTGAGCCAATTCAGTTTTAAATTTTTATATATCATGCTTGTTAAATTAGTGAAAATAATTATACAAAGGGATAAAAGAAAAAAATGTAGGCGAGATCAACTGCATATTTACTCATCAGTTTAAAAACAATTAAAATTGGTCACAGAAGTAGTACCCTGGTTTGTTTTTTCATATCTGCAAAATTGAAATGCTTTAAAGTCGACACATTTATCAACATTCAGTACAATAAAAATTCTAATGACTTCAGCATAGAAAACTTATAACATATTATTGTTATATACACAGTTAGGAAATGAAACAAACAAAGTTATGAAGATATTTCTAAAAATTAAAAAGTATTCTGTATTGCTACTAAATGGATGGCAAAATTTAAGATTGAGATTTTATTTCAATAAAATTTAACAGAACAAAAATTTCTTTATTAAGACAGTTCAGTTTCAAATTTTTGTCTATAGTGCTTGTAAAATTGTCGAAAATAATCTTAAAGTAACAAAAACAAGTAATATTAAAATTAAGGTCAATTCCTTCTTAGGTAAGAAAATTTTTGTTTTAGTTACTTTTTATCAAATAGTTGCAATTAATATAAATATGTGTATACATATTACAGAATCAAAACATTAAGTGACAATTAATTTCTATTAATTATCATTAAAATTTTGCATTGCTATCCAAAACAATTGTGTATATGAAATTTCAGTTCAACTTCATGTTTTAAAACATGAGAAAAAACCTTTACAATTTTGGACAAAAGTCGCCAAAATGGTCGCTATGTCGCCAAAAATTATGCCATCATGGATGGATTTATAATTATTTGAATAATTAGTTTTAATCAATTAATTTTTAGTAATTAAAATTAAATTTCTGTATTGGCATGCAAAATAATCATGTTTTTAAATTTCAGCTCAATCGAGCGCTTTAAAAATGTATTTTACAAACGATTGAAAATTTGAATAAATATGGAGAGAGTGTAAACTAACAGTAGGAATTGAAAAAAAAGGTAATCAACTACATACTTAACAAATTCAGAGCATTCATAATAGATCACAGAAGTGATACCCTGATCTGTGTATGTTTGCAAAATTAAAAATCTTCGAATTCGAAATGCTCAGAAAATATTTCAGACTTTTTTTAAAACTTTAAATATCGTCAGCGTATTTGATAAAAACAAAAAAATATTGAAATTGAAATAATTAAAAAGTACTCACATTTCAGTCGAAATTTCTTTTGGAACATCTTTTAATTTATGTGATACTGAAGATTTATTTCTTCTCTTGAAAATTCTTTGAGTGGATGGTGGTTTGGAAAAATAACTATCTATTCTTTAGTGGAAACCGAAAAAAGCTTTCTTACCTGCAGGCAAATTTTTCTTTTGCATTGTAGCAATTTAATATTAATTAAATTTATAGCAATTTAACACGCTACAGTATTTTATTTCTTATATCATAGTAGGATGCAAATCCGAAAATTCCGCCAAAATACTCAGTCGAATCAAACACGTGGCTATTTGTTTTGTATATCATCACGTGATTATGACGTCAGGTGTATCGAGTCCATTAAACATCATAATTCAAAATTATAAAATACCTAATCAATAAATCTCGCTGCTAGAATTTCATATACGAACCTTTCAGCACGAGCGCTATAGCAAGAATGATTTTAGTAGGTTCAATTAAGCCAACGATGAACTTGGCGATTTTCAAAAAGAGGCCAAAAATATCAAAGTAACCCATCCTTGTTTGTAGATTATAGGAATAGGTGCCTCCAACTATATTGAGCATTACATGTCCGGCCTGATTTGTTCCTTTTATTTGTCCCTATCTGGCTTATAGCCTTTGCTGCTCCATATCCTACAAGAACTGAACTGAACTGATAATGATTCAACTAAACAGATAATGTATGTATATGCGAGCACATGTGAGTGGATCTGGTGAAAAAGACTTATTAAATGCCACTTTATCATTTATTGAAAATGTTGATGGCTTTAATGGATATAGAGGGAAGAAAAAGTGTGCTTAAAAACATTGTGAAAGTTACGTGTGCTGCAAAAAGTGTGTGAGTGATGTCACTCTAACTAAAAGTTTATTGAGTGTTGTGTTATCACAAGAACTGCAGTATCTGATACTCTCTTAGAAACTAAAAAAATGTTAACTAAATCAAAATCACACTTGAAATTTTGTGTTCGAGATGAGGATAATTAGTGTGCAGCAATCACAAATTTCGGTTGTCATGGACTTTCTTTCACCACTTGCTGATAATCTATACTAATAAAAGAAAGTGTGTGTTTCAGCTGTTCCGGCGAAATTAAGCAACCCAGATGTATGAAGCAGTTTTTTGGGGGATTGTAACACATTTTACAGTAAATATATTTATTTATAGTTGTATTTATTCGTTTTCTTACTCTTTGTGATGGAATTTTCTTTGTTTTTCGAAAAAATCGTCATAAAAAAAATGTTCTTTCTAAATTTTGTTTTATTGTTTGGCAACAATTGACTTTCGATGTGTTATAACGTATTTATCCTTTTCCGAAAATTCAAAATAGATAAAGGATGTTATTTTTGTGCAGCTTTTTCAAACAAAATGGTCATGCTATTATGGTTGAAAATGGACATGGTGTACTGTTAATTTTTTACAGGTTTTTTCAAACTAACTGGTCATGCTATTTACGGTTGAAAATGGACATGGTGTACCGTTAAAGTGTTCTGTTATTCAGGTAATGATTTAGTTCTAAGTTTGGTTGGATTGTGTTGAATTGGACACTTATCCCGCCGTGAGTGGGCGATACTAAAGCCTAGCCACCGCATTAAATTTATGTATCTGTGTAATTTTTGTTGATAATTATTTCTTTTTTACTTTTGTGGTTTGTAATAATGTATGTTGATTGAATAATGGAACAACTACCCAGCTTGCAAGGCCATTTCTATTGTTCTGGCCACTTTCAAAGATATTTACTTTCCGTAAAATGTTTTATTTCATTTTATGCTCCTGATTCATGCCAACTGAACTATGAATATCAATAAAGCCTGATTACACTCTCTAAACCTTTTTGCCGTATCTGAAAAAAATTTGCTTTCCCCATGTTGTTCATTATTTTTGTTATTTTTAAAGAATCAACAATGCAGAAAACATTTGTATGTATTTTGGTACTAAACAGTTGTAAGGGCCTTGGGTTTGTGTGGTTGCTTTTCCTTATTCTCGCTAACTTGGTGGTATTATCAATCTACTGATGCATTTGCTTCACTATTCATCTGATATTGATATCACGGCAACAGAAGGTAGTTGGCCCCAAAGTAAGTAAAACTTGGAACTAAAACATCGCCTGGATATTAGTACACTTAAACGGTATGTCTTGCCTACTTCCATCCTAATAGCGTATATCAGTACATTTCAGCAGTACTTCTTGCCTACTTCCAACTGCATAGCGTGACCATTTGGTTAAAAAAATAAGTATGATCACAACCTATTGGCAGCATTATATGAAACAAAGCATATGGCACACATAGGAAGACGACACATAGGAAATCGTGGTTGCCAACTTAGTGAGTTATTAATAGAGTTGGCAATTGTTGCAATTATACATACCAAAAAATCTTCATATGACATTTCAATTCTTACATATTGTTACAACCTATTATTATTACAACATTACATGAAATGAAGCACATGGTTTCCAATTGAGTCCATATAACACATTTGAAATCAGCGTTGGCAAGTTGGCGAGTTATTTTGAACGTTGGCATTGGTGCGATAAAAGGTTAGCACCAACATTTCCTTCCATTGAAAAAGAAAAAGGGTACTGCTTTTCCTGATACTTACGTATTAGAGTCAAAGTGGCACTTTTTTCACCAAAATTTGACTTTTTCTTCATATAAAACATATAAGAATCTATTTTGATATTGTGGTGCAAATTTTGTTGCGGTTACTCCAATATGTACCCTTTTCCTTCTATTGGCAAATTCCATGTTTTTCAATTCTAACAAAAAAGTAGAAAAATGTAACTAAAGAAAAGGACATTCATTTCTAACTAATAGGGATTTATTGATTGTTAATGTTGTGATTTAAATTAGAATTTCTATTTACATATAAGATTTTTTGACATGCTTTTGTTCTGAGCTGCTTATGGTAGTTTCTTCAAAATCAAACGTTAATTTATCTATTTAAAGTAGCTTTTTGGTTTGGATTAATATTATAATTACTATATGGGGTAAGGGTACTTTGATATGTATTTATTTTATTTCTTTTATCAATTTTAAATATTTAAGATTTTATGAAATGTGTGTGTGTGTGTGTATTTTTTGTTCAAAACTGAATTTTTAAGGAGAACAATAATTTGTGATGCTATTTATAAACAGAATCTTAGATCATGATTACCTATTCATGATACAAATATCAAAGGGGTATTTTTTTACAATCAATGAAACTACACCTTCACTTCTCGCCTGCTTTTATTCTCACGTCATGTCCATTTGTTTGTAAAAAAAACATTTGTTCGAAAAACTATCAACGGACACGGAAACTATGGATGTGATTAAATGCTCATCAAAGTAATTTTCCTTCTGCCGATCCGTTCTTCACTGATTGCATACGTACACATGCATTGCATACATTTTTTACATATAAATGTTTCATGTTTTACATATCCATGCCATTTTCTGTCGTTGAAAATAAAGATTATTGCTATTCTTCCTTCACCGGCATATTCAATGTTTTCTTCATTGTAGAAAAATATTGCTTAAAATATAACAGAAAGAAAATGACACCAAATTCTAATTAATTGCTGTTAACATGTTGGTAATATTGTGAAGATAATGCTTCCTATTTATGAGAAACCTGAATGTACAATGTTTTTTTGAGTGTCACTGTTTTTTGCCTTATGGTCCCTATGACCGATAAGTACTCATCTGTTTTAAATGAAAAAAAATCAGAAATTTTTTTTTAACAAAAAGGGGGCTATTTGCTGAAAATATGATGAGATGCACCCCTTGAACAGATTTTTCATCATGACTTAGCTTTGCTTCTGACAATCTTGCAAACCAGAAAACTGTATAATTTGTAATGGTTAATTTTTTAGCAACATGGTTTATTATTTGTTTCACTTAGTACTGTTGTTGGTTCTGGGCTATTTCAATGGGGAGAGACCTGTTTTTGGTAGATTTTTTGTTTTTATTTCATACTAATTAAATTTTTTTTAGTACTGAATTACATTTAATATTCGAGATTAAACGTATTACAGAGATGTTAGATAGCATTCACCCCATACCTCATATAATACTAATTTAATTTTTTTTCAGTTGAAAGTTTCGTAATGTTTCTTATTTATGATAGCATTTAGTGAGAACCACTTTATCATTAATTTTTTCTTTCGGTTTATCTATTGCAAGTTATTTCACCCATAGCAGAAACTTACTACTGCTATCACATTTCTAATAATTTTTATTTATATTTGCATTCATTCATATCTATTTACTCTTTAGCATGCTAATTTTCTCTCTTACTTTGAAATATTTGTTTTTGTTAAATTATTTATTTTTAGGCCAAATTGCAATTTGTTTAAAATTATTTATAATGTGAACATTCATTTGAAAAAAAAATTTTTAATTTTTGGTTATACTACTTAATACAGGGTTAACTCCCTAAAAAAATATTTTGATTGCTGTAATAGATGAATTTTGGTTTTTAAAACGTAATCCGTGCGAATAACGGGCATTTCAGCTAGTTCTTACAATAACATTATATATAAATTAAAATAGTGCAGTCAATTGCCGAAGCATCGATGCGAAGTGCAGCTTTAGAAGAAAGGACTCTGATAAATTCTTCAGATTTTGTTATCAGTGAAGATGAAATATGGGGAATCCTGAGGTTATTCTTCTCTTTTTTTGTTATGAAAAACAGTACCGAGAAGGTGATTGATATAGAAGCTCTGTCTCCTTAGTGTCAGTAATAGAAACAAAGAAAAATGGTAATATGCTTAAAAAAGGGAAAAAATCATCATGAAAAATTTTTTCAGAATAAATATCATCATCATTCTGTAATATATGCCTTCTATTTGTGATTGCTGGTCTAAAGCTTTCCCATTTAAAGTGAAGATATCTCAGTCATTAAAATTGAATGCCTTGACCATGTCCAGAAAATTATGAGAATTAGTTTATAAAACAGAAAAAAATTAACTGCAAAGGGAGTGATAGGGAAGGCAGATCGACTGATGGAATGATTGACCTGATCACATTGTGCTATGGACATGCTATCAAACAAAATAAAATATGCTTTCAAATATGCAGAAAGCTGTTTGTAATATTTCTGTCTATCTTCTACCAACAAGAACCTGTGTTTAGTTTCTGTCTTATGGGTTTTATTTAGGAAAAATTAATAGAGTTTTTATATAGAGGACAGTGTAGATGCTTTGAAAAAACATCAAATTGGCAATGGCAGTTATGGATTCTATAAAACCTATACTTAGTGACCTGTCACAACTTACCTATAAAATTGTCTAGTGAGTAAAACAATGAATCCATAAACTCATTAATATGGAAGCTATGCCTAAAAGCTTTAGTTTGTGATAGGAAGATTGTTGACATTTCTACAAATCAGGCAGTTGTCTTCAATAAAAATTATGCAATCATTTGGTTATAATGTTGGTGATTGTGCACAAAAATTTGTGATTTTTATGGATTTAAAAAGAATTTAGACTGCAGAGTGACTCTTTCATCTCCGTACAAATGAAGTATGACAAGATTTAAAAATGCTATTAAGGGCTATTTAAAAATTAAATGAAAAAGAGCATCAAATGGTTTAGCAAATTTGAACTTTCACAATACAGAATGTTTTTTTCATTCTTACTACTAATTAAACAAATTTATGCTTATTATACGTAATAAATTTAGATACCAATTTTTTCAAAGCAAAATTTGTAAAATTTTTTACTTATATTGAAGAAATTAATCATTTTATTGAAAACAGGAATTCAATGTGTTTTCATCATACTGCATTGGCAAAATATTTGTTTATTTAAAATAAGCGTATAATGCAACTGTTTCAGGAGGCATAATGCAGCTGCTTGAGAAATAATTTTAATGAATGGATGGTGGCCGCGGTAGCCAAGTGGTCTGGGCATCAGATCATGGCTAGCGTGTCATGAGTTCGATCCCAGTGCCACTGAAGACCCGCCGCAAAGGGGAGCGATGCATGTTAAATGTGTGGAGAGCTCAAATGTCCTGTTGTTGTGGTGTAGTAGTTAGAGAAGGGGTACCAGCTCAGGTGTTGTCCGCGTCACTTGAAAGTGGTTCAAAATTACGTGGACCGCCACCAAAAGCCCTCTTGTAGCTGAACAG
The DNA here is from genome assembly GCA_019973975.1 of Trichonephila clavata. NCBI lineage: Eukaryota > Metazoa > Arthropoda > Arachnida > Araneae > Nephilidae > Trichonephila > Trichonephila clavata. Next base: position 41,347 of record BMAO01032986.1, read on the forward strand.
TGTATCGTTAATATTCACTCACTTAATGAATGGATGGAGATGTTCATAGTCTACAAAATCTTCATGTCAATTTTAATTTAGTTATTACAATAATGAAACTGATATAAAAAGTTGTGAAATTTTTGTATGATAGCAATTTTCTTAGGTCATTTTTTTACATTACTCATCGGATAGCTTCAGAACTGTTCAATGTAATATGATAAAATATTAACTAGATATTCTGATTATGTTTGTATTCAGAATGATGAACCAGTTTGAATTTTTAGTGAAGCAATTAGAAATTACTGATGTATAATAGAAATAATATTTTGAAATTAAAGAAAAAGTTTTAGATTTATAATTTATTTTAAATCGGTTTTTAATGCTTCATTTTGAAGATTCCTGGATTTCCTAAGGTGACAAAAATTCATTAAGAAATAGTGGTAGCTTTTCTTTATGAAGTCTCATGCAATACATGTTATTTCCAAGAAGAGAACTATAATTTCTTTATATAACTGTCCAATTAAAAGTTTTCTTTTTATTGGATATTTTAAGTGTATGCAATATCTGTTTATTTTTTTTTCAAAAGTTACATTCCAGGAAACTATAAGTTTGTTGTTATTTTAAAGTTGCATATATTTTTCAACTTTTAAAAAGGAATGTGATCCCTATCTGTTAATGCAGAATGATATCTGCAGTTTCTGGTGTAATGTTTATTTCTGCATGGGGGGGGGGGGGTAAGGACAAGTTATTTTTGTGCCAAGTGGTGAAAAATTATTGCATGCAAGGCATTGCATGACACCTTTTCCCACAAAATGCATATTCTCGGACAAACACAAAGCTTTTAGTTGTGAATTTTTTAATAACTACTTGTTCTGGGTGTTGTTATTAGAAAAAACAGTTTAAATACCATTTTTGTCCATGCAGTTTTGTTGCCAATTTTTTATCAGAATTATATTGATTTCCAAATTTTTAAACAATGACTAAATGTACTTTTTGAAGTATTGCAGAAAATATTATTTATAAGATTGCAGCCATTTTTAATCTAATTCTACTAAAGTTTGAGTAAAATAATATCAACTGTGTTAAAATCAAGATTACATTTCAGAAATAAAAAAACCTGGATTTAATGCTATGGAAATAAAGGCTTGTTAAACATTTCCTTGTAATTACAGTAGAACTGTAAAGGTGTTTGGATATCTTACTAAGAATGAACTTATTGTCAGGAATGTATTCATCTCCAGACTTTCTCCATTATTCAAAATTATTTGGAAATACAAAGGGTGCATGTTAAGCTCCTGGTAGTTTAAAAAGTACCAAACAAATCCCTCTAATTTTTTCGAAGTATTTATTAGAAAACTTTACACATGTGTTATTTCTATGAAATTAAAAAATCAAGAAATGTCTAAAAGTTTAGGTCAAGTCTAAAAAAAAAAGGGCATACTCTAATAACTTAAAAGTATATTTTAATTTATTACTTGCAGAAAAAAAATGAAGATTTTGTGTTTAGTTTAACCATGTTCATCTCTAGAACTTTGACCCAAAAAGGCAATTTTCCACAAACTTAATATTCATGGAGTTTCCTCCTCCTATGAATACTATGATGGCATTTAAAATGTTGTATTTATGAAGAATTCTTTCAGCAAATTTCACATTTGCTTGTTCCCTCAGATGTGTATACAGTTTAACACTTAAGATTCTATGTGCACCTTAACATTTCACCACCAAGTTAACATTTATAGGATTTTTCTGAGAAATGTATATGAAAATGCACTTTTGGGGTGATATGTTTACCCAAGACATTTTACTGCAAATATCTCATTATTGGGGTTTTCTCCCTGTATGAATTTGGTAATGGATTTTCAATTCAGATGCATAAAAGAATTGCTTATCACATTTTAATGCGTTTGGACTTTCTGTGTGTAAATGTATTATTGATGTTTCACGTAATTTTTCGTCTAATTGTTTTGTACACACTGAGCACTAGTATAGTGTGTCATGGCTTTGTGTCTCTTGTTGCATTTGAAATCAAATCTTTTCCCACATGTTTAGCAACTGAACTGTTTCTCCTCATCTAGTCCAATGCCTTTTTCTATGTGTGTACTACACTACATTCACTAGAATTAAAAGGTTTTTCACCTCTTTGTAAAAGCAGATGCCATTATAGTGACCAGTTAGTAATAAATTTTCTCTATGGCAGTAGTCTCTTTCAACTCGTAGAACCCTTGGAATTGTAAGCTGTTTTCAGGAAACCCCATTCCATACACGCTCTTAGAAAAATAGAATTTTTCTTAAAATATATCAACATGCTATAGGTACTTAATATGAAGACAATAAAAGAAAAGTGATGTGTGAAAAAAAAATCAGTCAGATTTTGTTGGGATATAGTGTGATTTGCTTAGTGCCAGTTTGGCTGTGGTGATGCTAATACGTAAGAACACGAAGGCTAATACGAATTTTTATTAACGTATGAGATTTTCCGACATTTTTTTGTTCTGAGCTGTTTATTGTAGTTTCGTCAAAATTAGACTTTTATTTTTATATTTAAGGTTTCTACTATATGTAAGGTTGTAAACTAATGTCATAATCTATACTAAATATATAAAAGAAAGAGTTTGTGTGTTTACGCTATTCCGACCAAATTAAGCAACGTAGAAGCTGCAGATCCTTATGCTATTAACCTTAGAGTTTTTTTTTTTAATTCGCTTTAGATTTTTTAAATTTCAATTTTTAAATGATTTTTCAGCTAAATGTAGATATGACGTCATCAAACATGTCAAGTATTAACTTTGCAAAAATGAATGTTTCAAGCAGTTTTTTGGGGGATTGTAGCACATTTTACAGTAAATATATTTATTTATAGTTGTATTTATTCGTTTTCTTACTCTTTGTGATGGAATTTTCTTTGTTTTTCGAAAAAATCGTCATAAAAAAAATGTTCTTTCTAAATTTTGTTTTATTGTTTGGCAACAATTGACTTTCGATGTGTTATAACGTATTTATCCTTTTCCGAAAATTCAAAATAGATAAAGGATGTTATTTTTGTGCAGCTTTTTCAAACAAAATGGTCATGCTATTATGGTTGAAAATGGACATGGTGTACTGTTAATTTTTTACAGGTTTTTTCAAACTAACTGGTCATGCTATTTACGGTTGAAAATGGACATGGTGTACGTTAAAGTGTTCTGTTATTCAGGTAATGATTTAGTTCTAAGTTTGGTTGGATTGTGTTGAATTGGACACTTATCCCGCCGTGAGTGGGCGATACTAAAGCCTAGCCACCGCATTAAATTTATGTATCTGTGTAATTTTTGTTGATAATTATTTCTTTTTTACTTTTGTGGTTTGTAATAATGTATGTTGATTGAATAATGGAACAAACTACCCAGCTTGCAAGGCCATTTCTATTGTTCTGGCCACTTTTCAAAGATATTTACTTTCCGTAAAATGTTTTATTTCATTTTATGCTCCTGATTCATGCCAACTGAACTATGAATATCAAATAAAGCCTGATTACACTCTCTAAACCTTTTTGCCGTATCTGAAAAAATTTGCTTTCCCCATGTTGTTCATTATTTTTGTTATTTTTAAAGAATCAACAATGCAGAAAACATTTGTATGTATTTTGGTACTAAACAGTTGTAAGGGCCTTGGGTTTGTGTGGTTGCTTTTCCTTATTCTCGGCTAACTTGAATGTTGGTGGTATTATAAATCTACTGATGCATTTGCTTCACTATTCATCTGATATTGATATCACGGCAACAGAAGGTAGTTGGCCCCAAAGTAAGTAAAACTTGGAACTAAAACATCGCCTGAATATTAGTACACTTAAACGGTATGTCTTGCCTACTTCCATCCTAATAGCGTATATCAGTACATTTCAGCAGTACTTCTTGCCTACTTCCAACTGCATAGCGTGACCATTTGGTTAAAAAAATAAGTATGATCACAACCTATTGGCAGCATTATATGAAACAAAGCATATGGCACACATAGGAAGACGACACATAGGAAATCGTGGTTGCCAACTTAGTGAGTTATTAATAGAGTTGGCAATTGTTGCAATTATACATACCAAAAAATCTTCATATGACATTTCAATTCTTACATATTGTTACAAACCTATTATTATTACAACATTACATGAAATGAAGCACATGGTTTCCAATTGAGTCCATATAACACATTTGAAATCAGCGTTGGCGAGTTATTTTGAACGTTGGCATTGGTGCGATAAAAGGTTAGCACCAACATTTTCCTTCCATTGAAAAAGAAAAAGGGTACTGCTTTTTCTGATACTTACGTATTAGAGTCAAAGTGGCACTTTTTTCACCAAAATTTGACTTTTTCTTCATATAAAACATATAAGAATCTATTTTGATATTGTGGTGCAAATTTTGTTGCGGTTACTCCAATATGTACCCTTTTCCTTCTATTGGCAAATTCCATGTTTTTCAATTCTAACAAAAAAGTAGAAAAATGTAACTAAAGAAAAGGACATTCATTTCTAACTAATAGGGATTTATTGATTGTTAATGTTGTGATTTAAATTAGAATTTCTATTTTACATATAAGATTTTTTTGACATGCTTTTGTTCTGAGCTGCTTATGGTAGTTTCTTCAAAATCAAACGTTAATTTATCTATTTAAAGTAGCTTTTTGGTTTGGATTAATATTATAATTACTATATGGGGTAAGGGTACTTTGATATGTATTTATTTTATTTCTTTTATCAATTTTAAATATTTAAGATTTTATGAAATGTGTGTGTGTGTGTGTATTTTTTGTTCAAAACTGAATTTTTAAGGAGAACAATAATTTGTGATGCTATTTATAAACAGAATCTTAGATCATGATTACCTATTCATGATACAAATATCAAAGGGGTATTTTTTTACAATCAATGAAACTACACCTTCACTTCTCGCCTGCTTTTTATTCTCACGTCATGTCCATTTGTTTGTAAAAAAAACATTTGTTCGAAAAAACTATCAACGGACACGGAAACTATGGATGTGATTAAATGCTCATCAAAGTAATTTTCCTTCTGCCAATCTGTAAGAAGTGGTATATAAAGGAAAATATGTATTACAAAATGATAATATGTTCAGTAAAACAAAGAAAAAAATACTTTGAAATTAAAATTACTTTTGTAACCTGAGAGAATGCTTGAAGTATCATTACAAGGCTCGGGAAATAGACTGGCAATTAATAATGAAGTATATAATTGATGAACATTGCTAATTAGTCTTTCTACGGAAATTATGCTTATTTAACTGAATACACCTTTTTTTTTAACTGTTAAAAAACATGATAAATGAAATTGATAATAACAGTATCCATTTATTTAATTTTTGTAACATTTAAAACTACCTTTGTATTGGAAAAAAAATTGTGTGGAACCATTAGCCTGTGCATTAAATATTATATTTTAAAGCACAGTTCCAGAGTGAGGGGCGAGGACCCTGTTCCACATTTCACTCCACAAT
>BMAO01032987.1:0-29001 GCA_019973975.1 Trichonephila clavata
GAGGGCCATAGGAACTTGAATTGTTAAGTAGATTTTAATAATCCAGAGGCCTCATCTCTTATAGAGTTGTCAATTTTTAGCATTATTATAAAATCTAAGCATTCATAAAAAACCTCCCAATTGATAACTTAAGGGTTTAATAGCCTCTATTCAGCTTCCCAGCTATTTACACTAAGTGGCTTTAAAGTTTTATGCCCTTTATATACACTTTAATTAATATAACCCAACGAAAAGTTGATGAAAAAATAAATTTTTTGAAACTATATTTAAAAAAGTAGGCTTCTAAGGATGCTTTTACCATGTCATTAGCGACCAAATTTTAAGAGTGGTTACTACAAGGCACATAGATTGTTCGCGGATTTAACGTTCTTATTTTAAATTGAGCCCCTGATTTCTCGCCTTTCATATTCACTCCGTTATTGTAGACCTGCCCCCACATATCTAGCAAATTTAGCCCGAATTTTTTATTTTTTAAGTTTCTCAACTATTAAATTTAAAAGTTATCTTCCAGTTAATCTTTCAACAGGAAGAAAACCAAAAGGACTCGCATTAGTTTTAACGATAACTTCGTTAGGATTAGATTTCTCAATACATGTATACCTTACCATAATGTCATTTGTTCAATCTTGCTGGCATGAGGGGCGCAATCAAAAACTATAGAATAATATTTAGCTTGTTTAATTTTATGAACAATTTATAATTTAATATTCTCATATAAAAGAGAAATTATCTCGTTCTGAATATTTTTCCCTAGATAGTGTACTTTAACTTCTTCCAAATTTTCCATAACAAAAATAAAGTATTTTTAAAATTTGGTCCAAATGCCGCCCCGGACATGGGTCCGGTTTGTCCGGCCCTAGAGCCACCCCTGCTTTGGGCCCCCGCAGTGCGGGGGTTGCAGGGGTATACGTTACTCGATTGGAGCCATTCCACCAGATGTTCTGAATTTTCATTAAATTGCTAGGTTCATAACAATGCAATCCTTGATTTTGTGAGCGGTCGCGCATTTCGTAGGAGGAGGCAAACCTCAGGTAAAACCCTAGTTCGAGTTCTGATATCTCAAGTATTGGTTTGGTCTATTCGTGATGCTAAGTATTTTACCAAGATTTTGGAGAATTAAACATCTTTACATATTTCAAATTCGTTCAATGATTAGGCTATTGAGACAATCTAAGCATAAATTAAATGCTGAGCTCCGATATTTTGAAAGATGTGTGCCATCAGTCCAAATACTCACTTAGAAATTGCTTCTTTAAATTCTTTTAGCAGCCTCTTAGCTACACCAAGACTGATTGAGCAAAACTACAAGAGGACTATTGGCTGTGGACCTCATTTCTGAATTCAGAAACCATACAACTTTTCTCGATTTAAAACAATCAAGTACTTATTTCTCTCAAGAAATGACACAAAAGAACTATTTTTTGTTTCTCAGTTAATTTTATAATACAAATCTTCGCTTAACTTTGCATTTAAATAAATTTAATTGTCATACATCTATCACTCTAGTGCCAAGCCACTTAGTTAATCAGTATTGGAGATAAAAATCCTTCACTTACACTATGTTTTCCAAAATATTTTGACAACATAACTCATTTCGTTATCTGTTTAATCTAATGGGGCAGTTTTGTAAGATTTTGATTGCGGTGTTCTTACTTCTAAGAGCTTTTTGAAGTAATTCTTATCTGTGGAAATATGACGACAGATTGTTATGTTGAAAAGGAAAGAAGATATGTTAATAAAAAGAGATAAGACAATTTTAACAGCACATTTGTCCATCTCTCTCTGTAAAAATCCAGTTGTGAAATAAATATTTTAACCATGCCGAATAAATCTATTGTAGTCGTTGGGGGCTGTATTGTTGATTTAATCAGGTCTGATTTGTATTACTAATTACTTTTACAGAAATATATTTATCAGCTTAGTTTGGATTTAAAAATACAAAAATAAGACTATGTGACTTTGACATTAAATAACTGTATGACTTCTGTTGAGATTTAATGAACCGGTCTGATATATACACACAAATCTAATATTTGATTTCTTTACAGAAAAAAAAAATTTAATAGTTATACTTTTCAAATTTAATTTAAGGATCCCATTACAAAAATGTTTAATTAAATATTTTCTACAACAAAATATATTGATTAATGTGTGTTCAATATTTGAATATGTTATCAATGCATAAAAAGCACATTAGTAAGATTTACCTCTTAGAGCTATCAATAATTTGTGATCAGAGTAATATTAATTGATACATTATACACTGTCATGTAATCAGTCTAAATATATATATATATCATGTGGAATTGTTCATAAATATTCATATCACATTCAAAATTAACTTTTATTATTTTAAATGAGTGATTATTTATTTAACTTATAAAAATATATTTTTATAAATGTTGTAGTTGCTCTAAATTTTATATCTTTGAGAAATTTTATATAAAAATTATACTTATTTCAAAACAGTGCTGAAAGTTTATTTATATTGAATTAATATATATTTTGGGCTTATACATTTCATTTTGAGGGGTTCATATAGTTTTCAAAATATTATAATTTTATTGTAGATTTTTCATCTCTATTATTTTGGTAAGAAAGCAAAAAGCCTTTAATTGTGGTTGTAACAACTCTTAAATCATATTAAAATGGAAGCATTTGACTAATATATAAGCACAATTAAATATTTATATTTTATTGAAAACATACGTTTTATTTTATGAAATGTCAAAAATAAAAATACTGTTTTTTAAGATTTTATTTTTTTGACTACACTAAAATAAAAGTTTGAGTTACTTTTATATCAATACTTTTGCCTTATGCTTTCAACTGGTTTCTTCAAATATATTGTATTTCACATATTAAATATTGCAGAATGTTTTTTTTTTTTTTTTTTTGCAAATTAACTTTACAGTTTCAGGCTTTGTTCCACTACAATTTTAATTAAATGTCTAAAACTAAAAAAAAAAATCTTTATAACTAGGTGAAAAACTTGTGAAAAGATATAACAAGATATGTTTTTTTTTCAATAAAGCTGCGCATTGATATTTTAAACCTTTGCAGACCTAGTACATTCTCCAGGAGCTGGTATCACTTTTTAGTGCTGCACCATATAGGCGATACCAATTACAGCAAGCAATTTTGACATCCAGTTTTCTCCACAAAGGGAGGCACCTGAGCTCTTGGCGATGCGAACCAGTACTAGGATTTAATTTTGCTGAGAGCATTCAAGCCAAATAGACACTAGGGATCTTTTACATGCCGCATAATATGACATGGCCGCTGTCGATTTTCTGCATCATGAAAATCCACCGACTTGGGCCAGGGTCGAACCTGCAACCTTGGGTGCAGAAGGCCAGCGACAAACCACCCAGCTGGCATAACAAGATATGTAAATTATTCATTTTAGAACTGTCCTCCATGTATAGAATGATCATTAGTTGCAGCACCATTGGAAATAAATCCTAATTTGTCAGTGTACTAGGTTTGTGTCCATTTTACTTAATATGAATTTGTACTCAGTGAAACCCAGAACTATAATTTCAGTTATTGAAAATTATGTTAACTGTGTGAAGGATGATACAAGCAATTAATGTTTATGATTATATCGTAAATGATACAGACAAAACAGTTGATTTATGAATCAGTAAAGACACTGTTGTAGATATTATTTACAGAAATAAAACTTGGTGAAAAATACATTGAAGATCTCTGAAACAATCCATGTTATTAAAAGGTTAATTTTTTCTTCTTTTTTTTTTGTATGTGCAATTAAAGTAATATGAAGAATGATCAGTATGAATGGAAAAAAAGATAATTTTTTCTTTACAAATGTAAAAAAAAAAAAATATTGAAATCATTTTAATTTCTGATTTAAATATAAGTAAAATACACAGGATATACAAAAGTATGCAGGGTGAGCTATGCTTTGGAACATTTTGAAAAAATTAGGAATTGGAATGGATGCCTGAATAATTGCTTAAAGATTGAGTGAACACAATTTCTCCTCTACAATACATTGCAGTCTAGAGCCATCATTTTCAATATTATTTTGCTTTCTGCCCCTAGATATGATTTTATTCAAATATTATAAAAGTTAATTTCAATCATAAGTAGAGTGGCAGTGTGTTATTGAATGACCTAGTTTTATGTATGTAAACATATTTTTTACACAAAATTCAATGAAGTTTTCATCCTTTCTAAACTATTATTAACCTTTTAGTGAGAACACTCACAAGTTTTTATGACTAATGAGCTATTTCTTATACTGTTATCGCATATGGTACCCAAATTGTGTAAAAATCATTTGTTTCTCTTTCCATTTCTTGCCTTTGTGATATAATAAGCTTGTCCGAATTTGAAGGTTTAATTTTCAGTCTACTTGTTAATTGTTTGCAGGGTACTGGCATACTATTGCAACATTATATGGAATGAAGGACATTGTTGCACAATTCAGGGCGTACAACACATGCAAAATGAGAGTTTCCATCTTGGCGAGTTACTTTGAGCGTTGGCATTGTTGCGATAATACATAAGTACTGCTTACAGTTTTCTGCTTTCATCCCTAATGTTTGTTACATACACCCTCTCTTCCAAATATATATATATATTTTATGTCGTTTGGGGATTTCATATTTGATTATTAATTTATTTAGCATAGTTGAGAAATATATCTCTTAAGCTTTTTAATTATGGCCTCAGAATTTCTAAAAATAAGTTATTTCACATATTCTTAAAAAATTATGTCGCAAAGAGAAAGAAAACAAGAATGTAGCTTCATTTCAAGATAGTGTCAATGATTCAGTGAGGAAAATATTGAACTTACCTATATCAGCAGTGAATCTGAATATTGTAATATTCAGAATTATTTGAAGATAACGGGGTTTTTATATTGATTAAATATAAAACCACAAGGTGGTGTGAAACAAAATGTGTCAAGAACTCAAAGGTTAAAAAGTTGAATATTGTTAAAATTCTTCATTTAAAAAATGAAATAGGATAAACTTTTAAAGTAGTAGATGTAAAATGGTTGGTAAAATTTTAAAACCAGTATTATAGATCAGTTAAGAGCAAAGCACAGTGTTTGCTGTATATAATCTAAGTAGCCCTCAATAATACTAATCACTACTTTGAATAAATGTATATATAATTGTTTATGTTACACTAATAATATAAAAATTTGATTTTTGTTTCCCAACTTACTTTTTAAAAATGTAGTTGCCGTAAAATCCGGCGTATAAAGCGCACCTATACTTTCAAGCTGCAGTTTTTAGGTATATCCGCCACATATAATGTGCACCTCCTTTTTTGTGAAGGAACCTGAATTATACAAGTACAATGCTCTTATATTTTGAAGTCATTTATTCGAGGTATTATCCCAGACGTTTGAAAAAATCGTATACATCTAAAGCTACAACTCTAAATTCATAAGGTGTTTCATTTCTTTTAAATAAACAGTATTTCGATATATATATAGAAGTCTAACTATTTTTATACTTACTGTTTTGTTTATTTTGAATTTCATACCCAGTATATAATGCGCACCCTTAAATTTCAATCTTATTATTTGAGTTAACAGTGTGCATTATATGCCTGATTTTATGGTAAATATCTTTTATGAGCAAAAGCAGAAATAAATCTATAATATAAAAAATTCAATGTATGCTTGCTCATGCAAAAAATTGCAGCATGCATGCTGAAGAGTTAAATAGAGCATTCTAGTGGGAAAAAAAATCATTTATCTTATATTTTTCTTGTATGATATTTCTATCCTTTTTTTTATGATAATTCTAGGAAATAATTTATTCATTTGTACTGTTCTAATTATTAAGTTTTAATTACGCAAATTTCAGATATGTTAAATGTCTTCATGCGATTGTAGTTGTGTTAATTTCTAAACTTTATTTACAGTATTAACTTTAAGAATACAATGCACTAAATTTATATAATAATAATAATGTGGAGGATATATACACATACATAAAACTTATATGTATATAATTTTTAAGTTTACAAATGTTGTGTATCAGTCTGATTTTTATTTAAAAAAGCCTTCAAATAGCAAATTTTTATAATTTTGCATCAATATTTTGCGGGGTGTAAAGTCGAATAAATTTACTTCACTCAAGTAGTGAAGACTCTCTGATTTCGTAAACGTGGGGCACAAGCTTTTATATGGTTATTATTTAGATGAAATTTACAGAATAAAGTAATAAACATAACACCTAAATAGCTTAGCTTTTTTCCACAATAATGCGTCAACCTGAAAAAGTTCGTTTCTCTCTTTCTGCTTGATACCATTCTTTATTACCAAACGTTACTATTTTTGTTTTACTTGCATCTATTTCTAACCTAAATTTACTTAGCCTTTTTGAAAAGACTAAATTACAGAAAGTTATGTTTTAAATTAAATGTTAATTTAGTTTTAAAAACTAATTATTTTTCTTAATTTTAATTGTACTTTCATTGAAATTCATTTATCTTCAAATCACACAATAATTAATTATTGAAATAATTACTTTTATTTCCAACTGTACTGCATCAATAGTGCAATTTTTTTTCTTTTTCTTAGTTTTGTTAAAATATCTTTATTACTATTTAGAAATTTATAAAACTAATAATCTAAATAGTTATGACAAAATCTAAGTAATTTGTTCTTACAATTTTTAGTAAAATGAAGTTTGTAATTATTTTTTTTTCTTTTAGCTACATTGACAGATTTCCCAAACCAGGGGAAACTCTGACTGGTCTTAATTTTGTGAAAGGATGTGGAGGTAAAGCTGCAAATCAGTGTGTAATGGCCAAGAAATTAGGGGCATCAACTGCAATGATAGCTAAGGTAATATAAAATCCAAAGGATTTTTGTATTGCATCTTTATGAATGAAAACTAATGCTTAATAACAATATCTCATTCCTAAATTGTTTAAATTACAGTAATTGAACATTACTTTTTTAAAATATATTAATTTGGAAACAATTATTTGAAACACATTTTTAAATACTAAATTTTATCCATTATTAAAATTAAAGGTACTTGCGTATTATCGCAACAATGCCAATGTTCAAAATGCCAATTTGGCAACTCCGATTTCGCATGAAACATATGCGCTGAATTGGCAACCATGGGCGTTATTTCATATAATGTCACCAATAGGTTGCTATAATACATAAGTACCAAATTAAACTATAAATTAAGTGCAAATATAAAATAATCTTTGTTTTTTTTTTAAATTTAGTTAGGTGAAGACGGCTTTGGCCATGAATATATGGATAATCTTAAAGAACTGAAAATAGATACAGGTAACTTTTGTTATCATCTCAATATTTTCTTTTTATATTAAAGCATTATTAATGTGACTCAAAATACTTAAGAAAAATAACATTAGCAATTTTTAATATGATTTGTTAAACTTCTTGATCTGAACTTCCTACAATAATATTAATTATTGCATTAAATAAAGCATATGTAATCTTGTTCATTCTTATTAAACTCATCCAAAAATATCAGAAACCTAAAGATTGAAAACTAAATTTTCAATAAAATATTTTGAAAGCTTTATTTAACATTTCAAATTTTGGAATTCCAGTGATTTTATATTTAGATATTTATTTTTCAAATAATTCCCTTTTTTTATTTATTCTTTCTGTGTTTCAGAATTTGTAACATTTTCTAAAACATCACATACAAGTACTGCTTCAATTGCTGTGTCTAGTGATGGTAATAAATCTCCATTTTTTTTCGTGCACTTAGTTGTATGTTGCATTTGTTTTCTAAATTATTTAATATTTGTTTTGTAGGACAGAACTCAATTATATATGTTCCTGGAGCAATCATGGAATTGTCATCTACAGACATTACAGATGCCGAGAATTTGATTAAAAATGCCAAAGTTCTACTTTGCTCTTATGAATGTCCTTTACCTACTTTAATAACTGCTTTTGAAACTGCTAAAAAATATGGAGGTTATTTTAACATTTTTTTATTATTATATCTAGAACTGGTAATTTTATAATATGAACTTAATACTGCAAATAATTTAGAAATCAAGTAATTTACAAAAATAAATCATGAATGTAAAATCAAATAAAACTTTTAAAATATGATTTTAAAAAGTAATAATAATAACAACAGATGAAACAAATTTACTGAATCATTTCAAGCATATTTTATTCTGTTGATTGTGAGTGAAACTAATATATGTGTGTTAAAGAAACATATTTAAACATATCTATTTTCAACTTATGTGTCTGTAATGTAGCATTAGTCATTATGTTATTAATGGTTTTTAATTATCTTCTGATTTTATTTTTTATTGACTAATTATTGTATCTGAAAATATTTAATGAATTTGTTGGTATAAAATATTATTTTATTTATTTACTTTTATCATTATTTATTTCTGAATGGATAAAATTATATTAAATCAAAAATGAAATTAGTTATTATATTGTACATAAAAATGGGCAAATGTTTTGCTTAACTTTTAAAAAATGACAATTATTTCCATTAATGTTTGTGTATATATTATATTTGTTTAGTTTTTAGAAATACATTGTTTTGATGTTGGTAATGTTAAATACACAATATAAATTTTCTTTAAACAAATTATGTGTTTTTAATATTTTTTATATAAGTACATAACTCATTATTAAGGCTTTAGAGCTCAGCTTTATGTCCTAGTAGTATTCTAATTTCAGTATTTTGGCTTAATATAAGAAGTAAAAAGGCCAATTAAAAGGATCATACTTCAATATAATGAGACAAAAATTATTATTTTTAAAATTAAATCAGAAGTAGAAACCTAAATATTTGAGAAATTCCTCAATTAAGGAAATGCAGAAATAAAAAACTAGTATTTTTTGTATCAAACCTTCTAAATTTAAAAGAAATTAATGTTTAGATTAAGTAAATTACTGAAATTCAAAATTAAAGAAATTAATGTTTAATGTATTAGATAATATTTAAAAAGCTAAAAGTTTGTTATGCAATAAAATATTTTTTTTATTTCAGTAAAAACTGTTCTTAATGCTGCTCCAGCTACTAATTCATCCTATGAAAAATTATATCCTTTAGTGGATATAATATGTCTCAACGAAATAGAGGTACTCATTAAAATATTTTTTGTCCTTATTTTTTTATATGTCTTATAAATGTATGGCTATTGAAGCAAAAAAAAGTATGAAAATAATATAATTCATAAAACAATTTTTAATCCTTTGTTTCAATAAAATGTAATATATTCTTTCCTAACTTTGTGCTTTCTAGCTCTCTGTGGTCTCTTTATTTTATCATCTTATAATAGCTATTGAATTAAATATCCATATTAATAATATAGTTATTGAGTATCTAAATGAATTGGATTACTAGATTTGTGCTTCTAATGAAATTTTTATAATCTTTTTTAAGTACATTTTACTGTTCTGGAAATATTTGAAAATTAATTTTATGTTATGAATTATTGATACTTTTAAGCTGGTTTTAAGTTATATATAGTTTTTAAGGATTATAAAGTAAAACATTACATATATAAAATTTTGCATTTATATAAATATATATATATATACACACACACAAATATCTCTTTTATAACATAGTACAATTTTATTCTTACACCATAAGAAAATTGTGTGAATCCTCATGTAATTTGGCAATACTGTTTCATTCTAGAAAAATATTTAAAGCAAATATATATATTTGAGCTTCAAGGTACACTTATTACTAGATCACACTTCAGGTCAGCTGCAGAATTTTTACCACTAACTATTTCATTGATCCAATTTTTAGATTAAAGTATTATTTATATCTTTAAAATACACTACTTAAGGTAATTATTTAAATGGATTCAAAAACAAAATTGATTCAAAATAATTTTGTTGTGAATGCTAGGAAGGAATTTTCAGCTAAAACTTGTGTCAATATTTTATTACTTATTGTAGAACTAAATAATCAATTCTAAATATGTGTTGGAAGAAGAGGAGATTAAAGTTTTGTGGATATGACTACTGAAAATGTGCAAAATTTGTTTATGGGAATAGAAATTGATGAAGCAGATTTAGTGGGAATGGCTTCTCAAAATTTTAATCAAAGCAATTTTGATGATGATAGCTGTGTTAAAAAAAAGTGAACTAATTTTTCTCTAAAAAAAAAGTTATAAGAAGGATTTAACTTAACTCAGTGGCATAACAGCCAATGAGTGCCAAGGCCTACTGTATCCATATCAGCATATGTGACCTTGGGCTCTGAGGTGCATGAGCAGATGTTCCGATCAAGTGGTCAGTTTGACGTGAAAACCCACAGTGTTAAGTTCCCAAGCACACTCATTTATCGACCCACTGAAAGGATGAAAGGCTGAATCAATCTTGCCCAGCCCGGAGTTTGAACCTTGGACCTGTGGTGTGGAAGCATGATGCACTGCCACTCAGCCACTGGGCTTCATAAGGATTTACCTTAGGGAAAAATCTTGAGCAATAATTCTTGAATGAAGGTCCTTATGCTGAAGGCAGACAAAAATACATTAGAGAGCTAGAAAATTGCTTATCTCCATACAATAAAATTTAGTATGAATTTTAAAATGTTAGCAAAAAGACTAAAGTAACAGATTTTTAAAGAGATGGATTTCATTATTATTTTTTCTTGTAAGGTTTTTCGGGAAAATATTTAGAATTATTTCATTGTACATGATTTTGTAAAGTTGTGGTACATATCCCCAAATTAACCTTAGGTTTATTTTTTTTACAAGTTTTTTTCTGCATGGTTTTCAAAGGAAACCATGCAGAATTATGTGGAAAAAAAAGAGTTGTGTGTATTCATAATTAAGTGATTTAAAGCTGATTGTTTATGATTCTAACACTTTTTAACTTATTTTTAAATTCTCAAATACGAACTTGTAAACATGTTTTTTTTTTATTGTAATCTCTTTTGTTATATTTTGTTTTGTTACTCTAATTATTCTGCCATTAGCATTTTCATATAAAATCTAATTAAAGCTTATACAATACAAGCTAAACCTTGCTGTTTTTTACAAACTAATCATAAATTGTAAGTTATTTTAATTTTTTGTTTTAATTCTTTCATCACCATGTTGTTTTTCTATTATATGCATCAGTTCTCTTAAAATAAAGCTGAAGTACGCATAATGAGTTTTTCTGAGGAAATGAATACGTTTAATTAATTTTTTTTTTACTATGCTGTACTTAAGGAAATATGTTATTTATTGCCATCTAATTACACAGCAACTATCATAAATATTATAATTTCATCTGTATCTTAAGGCAGAAGATGCAACAGGATTGCCTTTGAAAGATATTCCTGACTGTGTTGAAATATTTAAAAAGCTTCATGAGAAAGGCTGTTCCACTGTCATTTTCACACTGGGATCTAAGGGTGTTGTATTCAAAACTAAAGACCAGGAACAATTTGATTATGTACCTGCTAGGACCGTTACTGCTGTGGATTGTACTGTAAGTGTTTTCAATTATTACTTTTAAAATATCTGTTATATATTCAAATCTTTCTCTCTTATTTCAAAAGAATTTCGGCTCTAGCAAAAGTTAAACAAGTTTATTGATAATTTCTTTAAAATATATATGATAACATTTGCTTTAATGGATATTTTACTGGAAAGTAGCAACCATTTCAATTTTTTGAACAATTTTTTATATTAAAAGTGTGATAATCCTCATTAAGCCAAATGGTACTTACATATTATCGCAACCTATTGGCCACATTATATGAAATAAAGCACCTGTTGCCATTTCATTGCATATGACACATAGGAAATCAGAGTTGCCGACTTGACGAGTTATTTATAGAGTTGGCAATTGTTGCGATAATACGAAAGTACCAGCCAAATTGTTGTTTATTTTTCAAAAACTTACTATACCTATTCTGTATGTTTAATCCTGTAAAAAGTAAAGAATCAATGTGTATAAAAAAATGAAAAATTATGTTAAAAAAATATTTATAAAACTATATCTTTAATAACTACAATATTTCTGCAATAAATTTTAATGGTACAAAGATAATGTTCTGAAAAACTTTTTGGATTATTTATTTAATATATGTTAAAAATCCTAAATGTAATTAATGAATTACTATTTCATATACAGTAACTCTCGATAATTAAAACCTTCGATAATACGAACCTCTCAATAATTCAAAGTATATGCTCAGTCCCTAGAAAAACTCTTGATATTTTGAACTGAAACAATGCCTTTTGGTACACTCAATATTTCAAAGCAAAATCTGTGGCTGGTCAGACTACAACACGCTATAATTCGAAGTTATCTTGTAGAACTATAGACAATTCGTACTCTCACTATCATGTGCAGTTCTGTAATAAACAGGTTGGAGCTTACAAGTTTTGCTTTGTGTTGTCTTCTGTAACACAGCCCCTTTGATAACCATCTGTTTGCTACCCTTGTTAGTGTTTTCCAGTTCCTCAGACAAAAAGACCCTTTTATTGTTTTTATTCCTGGACAATAGACCAATCGCATCTGTTGTCAGCCGTCCATATCTTTCGTTTAACACGTGGCCTTGCTACACGTGTTCAGAAAGGATGGTAAGCTGTTCAGAAGAGATGCGTAGGATTCTGTATTCTTTAATACAGGACTTTTAACTTCTGAAAATACTTATACTCTATAATATGTACTTTTTAAAAATACTTTAAAATAATTTTATACATATGTACAATTGTTGTTGTATTACATAGTTTCAAATTTAAATGTGTTAGAAAAAAATTTCTCTTCGTGTATTTTGGGAATTTTTTCTACCATCTTGATAATTCGAAGTTTTTCATTGGTCTCTCTAACTTTGAATTATCGAGAGTTGACTGTATATATGTAATAATTCCCTTTAATTTCATCCTGAATAACATTTTAATTTGTAATGGTCCTGGCCTTCAGGACTCAGGTGTAAATAATAACTAGCTTATCCGCCTAACGGTAATCATTGTAACCATCTCTCGGAAAATTAACAGCTTGCATTTTTAAAAGTAAGATTCCACCAATCATAGTCTCCGTCTGCAGAAGTTATGTAGATTTGCAAGACTTCCTGTAGCCACTTCATATAAATAGCCAGAATTCTGACTCTTTCTCTTCATTCATGTTGTAATTAGCTGTGGCCTGTTTATGTCTGCTGTATGTGAAGTCAAAATGTTGTTGACCAATAAATTTTATATGTGTGTGTGATCATCAATAAAGGTTGGATGCTAATTAAAAAGATGTTTCTTTGCCTTAAATGATTCCTCATCACTACAACCACAACCCTGATAATAGAATAAGTAAAATCTTGCCATGAGTTTACATATGTATTTCTTAATATTATATTTATCTGAGGTATATTTTTTTATAATGGTTTTAAATTTTATATTGGAATTTGAAATAATAAAATAGATTACATCTAATTTTGGTTCTTTTTTAGGGTGCTGGAGATGCATTCATGGGTAGTCTAGTTTTCTTCCTTTCGGAATATCCAAATATGAGTCTTTCCACCATAATTGAGAAATCTTGTGCTATTGCTACTCTAAGTGTCATGAAAAAAGGCACCCAAACAAGTTTTCCAGATAGAGAAGATATTCCAAAAGAATTTTTCTACCATAATAAATGAAAAGTTTTTATCCAATCATGCACAAAAGTTTATATAGCAAAATCACAAAAGTTCATTTGATTATTAAATACTTATATCAAAAACTTGATGGTGAAATGAAAAACTAATATTTTCTAGTGTTATATGTTTTTCAATATATTTTTTAAAGTTTGTTTCAAAACTTGAAATAATAATAATAACAATGCATGCAATACATTTTGAATTGATTTGCTTTATAAGCAAATAAATAGATTTTGTTAAAAATGTCAAAAACTTTATTATGTGTTTAACCCTTCTATTCTGTTCGTATTTACTATACATATGTAGCGTTTGGGTCAATACAACTTGATTCAGAAAACTAACCTTTCTTGCCTTAAATGGCAGGTGCCCTTTAAGAAATGGTTGAAACAATAGCAATGTAAGTTTAAAAATAGATTTAATAATATAAAGCAACTATAAAAATATTTGAAATTGAAATTTACAATAATAATAAAAGACACCTATAAAAATAAAAGAAAAATATTCGAAATTAAAACATAATTTTATTTACAAATTGAGCAGCAATATCTTACATGAATTTTACAAATGTTATTCTTAAACTTGTAGCATAATATACTAGTTTTGTTGTCATTGATAGAGGGACAGAGCTTGCATCTTGTATGTTTGACACACAATGTATTCTCATCAGATTCCAATGGTATGCTTTCCCTTTTTCTCTGTATGCATTTCACTGTTTTTATTGAGTCCTCACTTCTTGGTAGGTTTGGCCTTGCTTCAATGTATGGAAAAATGAGTGATTTTCCAAAAATAACCTTCGTTTAGTCAATTTTTTTCTTCCAATCACTATGAATTGAAAGTTCATAGAACAAATGCATTGTTCGCAGAAGTATCAATCATTTTATAGAATACTATCATGGGCCAGTGAATTGTTTTTCTTTTACTAATGTATGTGTAAGAAGTTGATCAAGAGTACCCGCACGCAGCCCCTTTAGTTGAATTATAATTAAAGATAATTAATGGTTTTTTGTCAGGTCTGGTGCTAATTTCTTTGCCACGGTGCAAAGTGCTCGTAAGAATAACATTCTTTTTCTTTTTTGGGATGTAGTTTACAACTGCTGTGTCTTCTGTAAAATAAAATAATGAGCTGTGAACTTCTTTATTTTACATTTCTTTGGGAAATTCTGGTTTATTTTTTCTAATGGTGCCAAACATAGTCATTTTCTGTTTTAGAAGAAGTTGCCTTAAGTTGTAAGATGTGAAAAAATTATTGCATGTAATATTGTGCCTTGAACACCCATAAGTGAGATCACACACTACTCGCATTCCTTGATTTTTCTCTGGCTTTGGCCCTTGTTCTTTTCCAGTGTAAATTTGTGTTTTCAGTAGATAGGGTCACATAAAGTCCATATTTTGACCCAATATTTAGATGGCTTACTTGGTATATACTGTTTGAAAGGACATCGGCCATGAAAAATCCTACTAATTGTTCATCTACAGCAGCGTTTCTTAAATTGTGGGGTGCACCCCCCTAGAAAGGGCATGATAATCCTATAGAGGGGGCACGAACATATTGAAAAGTAGGGGGGGGGGATTATTAATTTACTGAAAGGAAGCAAAACAAAATACATTCCGAACTATGAAATATGACATACTTATCCAAATACTTTAAAGTAACAAAATATTTATTACTTTAAAGCTAGATATACAAAATTTAATACTAATATTGATAATTTGTACATTTATGATTAGGGTCATATTGTATCATTAGAGTCAAAATACATTATTATTGCATTCCATGCATTGTCACTGTATGAAGGGGGCACGATGAAAATTATTATTGAAAATTGAGTCTCCAATATTGAAAGTTTGAGAAGCACTGATCTTCAATAATATTTTCATTCTGTTTATATAATTTTTGTAGAATTTCTATTCACACTTTTCCCAGATATCTATCACTGCAGCTAATTTATCCAATTTTCTTCTTTCTTGAAAAGTGGATTTATTATCAAAATGAATAACTATCGATATGGTGCAAAATGTTTCAAGGGACATTGTCGCATGAAATATATGTCTGGCAGTTTTTGTATCCCATAAGCTTTTTGTTGATTCTCCATATGATTTATAAACACCAGTTAACACAGTGGCATAATGGGGAACATTTTGGCCCTGCCTCTGCTAAGTCAAGTTTAGGGCCCCCAAGTTAGATTTTACAAAGGGTAGATACTTGGTGGCAGTCAGGCCCCCTAGTGCCCTGGCCCCACCGTGATGTGGAGGTGTTATGCCACTGAATTAACAATAATGATCCATTATATGCTTGAAAAGTTTTACTTTCAACATTTTTCCATAAAATTTTCTCATTCAATATTAGTCATTTTTATGATTTCGTTTTCAATTGTAGAATTGAATACCACCTCAAATGCACTTTTTACGTTTCTTACCCTTGCGATTGCATATCTTGTGACCCCTGGCGTAGTTTTTATAATATTAGCAGCTGCTGATTGAGAAGAATGTGGCAGTGGATTCAGAGAGCTTCTACTTTATTTCACGATTCTTGGACTGTATACTCTCTTTATAGTTCATTTGTTTATTATTGGTATCAAAATCATTGTCAGAACATTCACTCTCAATTTCATCACTTGTATGATTTTCATATTGTTACTTATTCTTCGCTGTCAGAAGCTTCTATTAGTTTAGCTCTATCAGATACGATTTGCCTTTTTTTCTCTCCCATTCACAGGTACAACTCCTTTACTTTATACCATAAGTGAAATACAATAAGTGAAAATGAAATACTTGCAATAAAAACCGAGTTGTTTGGCCCCCTGCCAATCATATTGACTTTGCATATCAATGAAACCGGTTTTGAAAATGGATAAATTAGATAAACTTTGTTATTATTTTCTTTTAATTTGTTCCAAACATAAGTGAACAAGGATGAGTAAAAATTAATGATTTTTTTCATTGGGTCATATTGACCCGAACGATACATTAGGTATAAATTAGAAAATATTCCTTTGAAATACAAATAAACATTAATCCCTCTAGTATTATATATTTATATTGTTTATCTACGATGTCAAGAAGTTTAATGAAAATATCTCTGTTCTATATTTTTTTATGGGTGTTTAAATTTTATTTTGGGTCATATTGACCTGAACAGAATAGCAGGGTTAAATGATAGTTTTCATTAATCAACAATTTAAGTTTATACGTTATATTTTTCTTTACTTTTTACTATTGTGTTAATTGTATGTGTGTGTGACCAAGAAACTAGATAAATATTTATACAACTATAACTGTTTTTGAATTTATGAAATATATTTTTAAATAAAATTTTGCTACATTTTGTTTTGATTTACATCTGTGCTTCATTGAAAATTTTTATTTTCCTAAATAAAAAAAAATTTCAATAATCTTTGAATTATTCTTTTATGTAATATTTCAAATTCATGCAATAAAAAAATTAAATAGGTGTTACTTCAACAACAAAAAAAAGTATTACTGTCCTTCAGAAAAGCATTATATACACTCTTAAGGTATTTATATATTTTTCATCCAAGATATAAGCATATTACACTTCTTCCCCTAAATATCGAGGACAATACCTTTTTGAAAACTTCCAAAGCTTTCAGATCTTTTCTCTTAATGGCCCGCTTGGAGTTGCTTTCAGTGATAATTATAAAATGACTTCTTATTCCCTTAGCGATCATAACTTCCTTATTCTATCAGAAATTAATTTAAATGTACGATATACACTGGTAAACACAATTACAATTATCAATGACTTCCTTGATGTTGAAAAAATCTATCCTGCTGACCCCTTCTTCAACTTTGAAAATGTGTTAATATGTAAACAAGATAATAAAAAAATCTCCCCAGGTAGGGATGGTATAGCAAATAAAATGTTCAAAAAAATCTCACATTTCTAATTATTGAAAACATCCTTTTCTAAAATATTTTCCCCGAGTGTTTGATCATACTGTAAGTCCTGATTCAAAACTTGGAAAAGATTTTACTCGCTGAACATTATAGACCAATTTCATTATTACCCATCCTTTCTAAACTTCCCAAAAGCAATTTTAAACAAATTAAATGAACATCTTTTTAACAACAATATCATAATCCCTGAGTAGGCCACACATCACATCAACTACTAAGAACTGTTGAATTTATTAAACACGGAAAAGCTTTAAATAGACTGTGATGCAATCGTCCTAGAAAGTATCAGAGAAAAGTATGGTACACACAAGCCTAGTTTTCAAACTCATCAAATGCAATACCACCACCACTAAAAAAACATCCATTCTCATGTCTTAAAATCAAAAATTTTCAGTAAAAGTTAACAATACTCTCTTTAGTAAGCATATGTACTAAGACAAGCAACTGTTAGATAACTCATAGAGTTTGTGCTATTAATTTAAATAGATTGCAATTGATCATAGAATAAGTTTTTCCATTCAAGTAAGAAATTATTGGAAAGGCTGAATGAAAATTTTATAAAATATTTTGGATAAAAACACATTTAATACCATTATTACCAAAATAATCAATAATTCAGTTATAATATAAATGTGATGAATTCAATTTGAAAAATGTATTTGTGACAAGAAAAAAGTTGAGTAAGAAACAAAAGAATTTATTAACTTAGTTTAAAATTGGGCAAATTGCTTGCAAGACCTTTTGACATAAGTACAGAATGAGAAGAATATCCACATACTCTCCGATAGGGGTATTATAATTACATGGTTAAGTGAAGGGAAATAACAGTTATATCAATAAACTATGTAAATGATTTTAAGGAAAAACCTGACACCGTATGGGGAAAAACATTCAGGGAAAAGAAAACATTCCTTGCTTATAAACAAAACATTTAGGTGGAAAAAGTTGATAAATTATAGCTAAATTTCCCAAAGACAGAAGCATTTACATCAATTTTGATTGCGATAGGGAACAAAAATAAAATTTAACTCATAACCAATTTGTAGGTGGAAGGTGTTAATTACATAGTGGAGTCATTTTCTTTTTAAGACTCTCATAACAGCTATTAAAATGAAAGTATAATTAAAGCAAAAGGTACCTATATATTATTGCAACCTATTGGCAACATTATGTAAAATGAAGCACCTGGCTGCCAATTCAGTGCATACGACACATAGGAAATCATGGTTGCCAACTTGGCGAGTTATTAATAGTTGTGATAATATGTAAGTACCAAGCAAAATAGTAAATTAAAAGCATGAATATTTTATAACAGAGGAAAATATTGACAATGTAACAAGTAACTAATTTTTTTGATATCTTATTTTATCTGAATATACCTATTTCTTTCTGTAAACTGAAGAAGCATTTGTTGTTTAGTAACCAGGACTGAAAAGTAATGAGTTTTGAGCATTCATACTTTATGAATAATGTATGATTTAATGTTAATTTTGAGACATCTTTCAAGGTAAATATAATTTCACAAATTTCTAAGTTAAAATTCTTAAGGTTTCAAAAGCCAAAAACTTCTCATAAAGATCACTTTCTTATATTATGAACTAAACATAATTTATCATTTTGTGTACATATAAGTAAGAAGGTTAAAAAAAATATATTATTCTGATAAAGTAAAAATGTTTCCTTTATAAAATATGTTTATTTCTCAAAACTTAAAAACTCATACAATACTGGGGGGGGGGGGGGGGATCACAATGGTTTTGTTCAAAAAATTTCCCAATGTATATAAATTTATTGAAAATTGAGTCCAGTTCTGTTAGGTAGAAGCAACAGTTTTTCATTGACACTAAAATTCAAATTTACTACACATTATGAAAATTTGGGACTTGCCTATAATAGTGGAACAAGACAATTTCTCAAGAAGAAAACCTTTGCCTACTTATGCAACTAGAGAGAAAATTCAAAAAATGAAGCTATATTTTGGAAATATATTTTAAAAGAGGCTTAATTTTTTCTGTTAAAGCAAAAGAAGTACACACAAACTAACATGGTTTAAATATTAAAAACATCTTTTTTTAAGTCAATGAACCTCTTAAAAATAGAAAAGCAGCTAGACATGAACTGTAATATAGTTGTGGATTTGGAACAATCATTTATGTGAAGTGTATGTCAATTATTTGATACAATGTCAGTAAAAAGTTAGGACATGATCTCATTGAAATGAATAAAGAACAAATTTATGAGGTAATTACCTAAATGACGGATATTCAATGGAATCTGCTGGCAAAGAAACAAATATTTTCTCATGAAGGCACCCAACTCGCCTTTCAGTGTATTATTAAAAGTTAAAGAAAATATTGAAAGATTCGTTCGTAAATTCAGTTTCAAAGGTTATTGCACAACTAAACTAAAAAAGGGAAATAAAACCTTTCAAAGTACATTATAAATATTATTTTATGTTTGTATTTAAGAAGGAGCAATAAATATTGTAGAATGCGACATCCTTAGAATTCTATCTTACAAAGTTCATGTGGAGAAGAGAGAAATTCATATTATTTAGGTACTTACTTATTAGCATCACCACAGCAAAATGAAAGCCATGTGAATCACACCATTATATCAAAACAAAAAGATTCTTTTGTGTTTTTTTTTTAAAAATCCTTTCAATCAGATTTTTGTGGGAAATGGCACAATTCCCATTGCACCAATTTGACTGTGGTGATGCTAATACATAAGTAACCCAACTTTGGTTTGTTGCATTATTGCCAAAACAAACAAAATCTGATTATCTCATTTAAATATCTTGTGATATTTTAACTTAAATAGATTTGATACCTTGCACTTTAAGAAAGCAATGACGGGATAAGACCACAAAATTTTACATTTGTTCCACATTAAAGTAAAAAAACAAAATGTAATTTATAAATTCCAATCAAAATTCTCTCAGTTGTCTGGAATATACATAATTTTTTTCTTTGTTAACATATCTAACAGTAAGTTGAGGACCCACACTCCTCTACCAACAATCAATTCTCATTTTGTGATGTTTCTTTTTTACGCATCCATCGTTTATTTATTAGAAAATAGCTTGAACAAAATTCTATACATAATAAAATACTTTTATAGCAACATACACAGTGATATAATGGAAAATATTAGAGGCTCCCTTCAAAAAGTCAGGTTTGGGGCCTCAAGCTGAATCTTGCAAAGAGTAATACATTCATAGTGTCAGTTTTGCTTTGGGCCCCATAGAATCCAGCCCTCCTCCCTTCCTGTAATGTGGGGGTGTACATTATGCCACGGTACATACCATACTATACCATCATACAATTTCCTTAAATCAAAAGACATTGTCAAATACTGTCATTGTATGCATAAACAAAATTGTGTTTCTACATGTGTGATCAGTTTTCCACCATTGGCAGTATATCACAGCAATTAGCAACATCTTTTTATTTCATGAAATTGGCCAATGGAAATATTTGTCAAAGCATCCTTTCTAAACTCAAACTTAAAACTTTTAATATTAAATTTAGATTTAATCAATGCAATTTTAAAGATGAAATGCATTTAAAAAAACACACAATGAATCCTTTTTAAACAAAATCTTCTAAACCTAACTAATAACATTTTTACTTTATATCTATACACACCAGAACTTTTAATAGAACTATAACATTCTGAAACGGCATGGAATTAAATCTTACAAAATATATTTACGAGCTGACATTATTGAATTTTTTTTCAATGACAAATATTCAAAACTACAAATAATCAGGGAAATTTCTTTATACAATGAAATAAGTTGGTGAAATTGTCGAATCGGCCACTGGTCCGCCAAATTATGAAAAATCGCTAATTTGGCGCTTTTTTACGTGTTGTGTTTTGGAGTAGCAACCCTACTACAACACGATACAACTTCTCCCTCACTGATACAAAAATCAAAAGGGTTACCAGATTTGGCGGGATAAGTGGCCGATTCGACCAATAAGTTTAACATGAAAACGCTTAAGATGAAATATCAGTTAACGCGAAATAACACAATGGTCCTGACAAACTACTATGTATTTTTATGCGTATTTTTTCTCTAAACACAAAACGAAAATCGCTTAACACAAAAAGATTTCCCTCCTGGGAATGAACAAAATATGTAGAACACCAGTCAAAATTTGGGAAAATTTCTGTATTATAAGACTGTCCTACTGTAACATAAGAGAGAATTCATTTCAGTAGCTGATGTTAATGTGTGCAACAGCCCCAATTATGCCAGACAGACATTTTGGAGTTTGTTCAAAGGTCGAAAACTACCATTGATGCAGATTCTGATGATGAAAATGAAATGAATAATGCAGCTATCGGTTAGTTTCATTAAGTTCTCGTGAATATTTTTTTGTTGATTTTTATTAAATACATGTAAATAAAGTGCACTCTGATTAACTTAATTTTGTTGAATATATGTTTCCTTTTTGCAATATCTTTTAACACAAAAGAATATTTCAGTCCCTTCAGTTTCGTGTTAGGCAATTTTCACTGTATACTGATTTTTAAAAAAAAACAGATATCTAACACTTTAAATTATTTTTAAAAAAAAAAAAAATGTTTTATTGATAAAAACGAAAATATCATGAAAAATTAAACAAAGAATAACTTCAAATTAAACTAGGAATGAATATTTTTACATGCATTATAACATTCTAGATATGCAAGACACCCATCATTTAATTCAAATCAATGAGTTATAAAAGTAACTTTTTTCCCTGTCATCTAGTGAGCAATATTTGTATAAATTTTATCCTATATACATATATAAACATAGTAATCCCTCCATTTAGGCATATTTATTTTAATGCATTAGAGTAACTAAATCAGGTAATACTACAACACATCAATCAAAAATAAATAGTCATGAAAAATTAAGTAAAAAATTACACCCCAAAGTGTGTTTTCTGCCCCCCTTTCAGTAAATTTTAAACTTTTAAAACCCAGTGAGACCTTAACACACATTAAAAAATATAAGGAACAGATCTCGGTTTTAAACACTTTTTCAGGTTCCATTATGGCAATTTTCAGAAACCAATTACCTGAGTATTTGGAGAGATTACTTGGTTATTAAACAAATCCAAATATTAAATATCCTATAACATACTCATAATTTCATCATATTCGACTTGTTTCTCAAGTTCTTCTTGCTTAAGTCTTTCAATGTGGCTTTGGAATCTTTGCTTAAGGGCTTGATTTTCAATGCTCACAACTTCAAGCTCTTGAGCTCGACGTTTAGCTTGCAAATTTGATATTGTATGTTCAAGTTCCCTGAGCTTTTCCATAAGTGCCAATCTTTCATCTTCAGTTTTTTGTTCTTTGAGTAACTGACCTAGATTTTCACCAGCAGTGGCCGATTCCAGTTGAGAAACAGCCATGCTATCACTTTCATTTTCATAATCATGTTCCATAAATTGTTCTTCCGCAGCTGGACTAAGTTGCATGCTTTTTGCAAGATCTACTACTTCTTTGTCATCTTTAGTTTCACCTTCCTCATTCTTTTCTTGTTCTTCAATAATGCTCTCAAGTTTTCGAGCAGCCTGTCCAATGTCAACAACATTCACGTCTTCGTCATCTCCACTCTCCTCTGAGCTACTCAATACTTCACCAAAAATATCATATTCAGCTACATCAGCTGCTTGTGAATTACTAAGTTCTCTTTCTTCTAAAGACAAGGATTCCCCTTCAAATTCTCTTTCATTGTTCTTCGACTCGGCTTTTTCATCTTCAGCATTCACTACTTCATATCGTACACTCAAAGCCTCAGTGTCAGTTCGAAGAAGTCGTTTAACTTCCTTCTCAACATCAGGAAGATCAACATATTTCTTTTTTAAAGTTTTACGAAACCTTCGTTTCCTGACGTTTTTTAAGGGTGCTGTGACACCATGTGGTAACATATATCTCTTATCTTTATTATCTTTGTCTTTTTTCTTAGGAGAAACTTCTTCGTCACTTTTGACAGCATCGCCTTCTTGGGCGATCATAATTTGACAAATATCAGCAGTTTTGTAAAAGATTTTTCTGTCTAGTGTTTTGCATGATTCTATGATTGTAGGAAGGTCGTACAATTTTGCAGGCAAAGTCCATTTATCGAACTGAACAGTGGCATGCCTCACATCTGGTTCTAATTGTATGGCAAGTCTGTCTTCCAAATTCATAACACCTGAACGTACAGCGGCGCGTAAAGCTGCAGCAGGAGTTGGAGGTAAACGCAAAATGAACTGGCTTTCCAATTCAAAAGGTTGATCACTGTTAGTTTTCTTGTTGTCTTCATTCATATTTAGCGTGCTTTATTAAGTCGTATACAAATCTTAAAATAAAAAAATTGCCCAACTGATTACCTTCTCATAGCACGCGGGTACACAGTTTACACAACACTTCTACAAAGACATAAACAAAGTAGCAACTTTCTTCACTTTATACAGCCAGATTTAGAAACGTCTAGAATTTATTCATCATTCGATTTTTGATGCCATCTCAGTAGTCAAGTGATTCAGCACATGTAATGTTAGAGATAAATTTCCATCATTCATATTTATTGCAATTTCTTAAGTATTTTCATTTTTTTCATTATTATTTATTTAATAATATAGTTTATCTGTCCTATAGGACCATATGAAACCATAAATAAATCTATGTTCTTTCCTAGAGTACTAGTTAGCTCCAAAATTAGGCAATGCATCCTTAAATTCTGCTTTTGTCAAGAAATAATGTGATATGTTGATGCAATCTTTTTACCATCACGAAACCATTGATTTAATATTAAGATCATTCAGATTCACCTGTATAGGTTGATACATGATAGAGAGACAGATAAAAGGAACAAACAAGACCGGACATGTAATGCGCAATTTCGTTGGCAGCACCTATTCCTATAATCTACAAACAAGGATGGGTTACTTTGATATTTTTGGCCTCTTTTTGAAAATCGCCAAGTTCATCGTTGGCTTAATTGAACCTACTAAAATCATTCTTGCTATAGCGCTCGTGCTGAAAGGTTCGTATATAAAATTCTAGCGGGGAGATTTATTGATTAGGTATTTTATAACTTTGAATTATAATGTTGAGAAATTTTATTTCCGTTTTCATATTGTATTAATTTCCTGTTAAGTTTTCCATCATTTTAACATATTTGCTGATTTATGGAATTTCTAACTTATGTGAACAACTAAAAACTTTGATTCATAATTTTGAATTATTATTATTTTACTCTTTTTATATTGTATTTTTTTTATTTTGTGCTTTGATTTGATGTAATTAACATTTTCCGTTCTTCGCTTTCTAGCTTCTGCCGTGTAAAAGCTCGATTCTCCGATCACGTGAATGTAAAAATTTTTATGCTTTGATTATTTATAATGTTCTAATAATACGTTTTAAAATTTCCAGGTATTTACCATTGTAGTAGATTCATTATTTTTTTAGTTCCTGCTGGGTGATTGCCCACTTGGCGGATCTCGTGAGTGTAAAACTTTTTCTTGTCGTTAAATCGAAAGTTCCATTGATTGTTATGAAAAATTAGCGTAAATATATGAGGTAAATTGTTTGGCTAAATTTTTAAATGATTGTGAGAATAATAATAGAAAATACAAATTTTCTAGAGGTGTTCTTGTAAAAGAAGGGTGCCCTGCTAGGATCCAACCAAAGGTAATAACGCTATTCTTAATAAGAAAATACATTTATTTAATTAAAGTAAGAAAAAAATCATTATTGGAATGTATT
The DNA here is from genome assembly GCA_019973975.1 of Trichonephila clavata. NCBI lineage: Eukaryota > Metazoa > Arthropoda > Arachnida > Araneae > Nephilidae > Trichonephila > Trichonephila clavata. Next base: position 25,281 of record BMAO01032987.1, read on the forward strand.
ATCTATTGCAAAAAATTTTATACGAATCACATGTAAAGATCTACACAATATGTTTAGATTTAACTTTCCCTTAACCTTTTCCATATCATGAGTGAAATTGTAGATTTAGATATTTAACACATTTGCTAACATGTGAAGCTTCCTAGCCATATAAAAGAAAAACTAGTTGTATAGAAATATCAAAGATTCTGTATTCCAATTATTAATGGAATATCTTGGTAGAATCACTGTTTATAAAGACTATTAAGGGATCAGTATAATATATTTTTCAAAGCATAATCAAGCATTTCAACTGGTTTATAAAACTTCTATAGAGTTCATTAAAGCTAATCTTGAAATGGGTATTGAAAAATCTTCAGTATTAGAATATGTATTCGGTTAATAAAAGTTTAATTGTACTTGACTAATAAGGAATGCTTTACTCTGTTGCTCATGTTATTACTAATAAATTAAATACAGGAAATATGTATGGTGTTTCAACATTCAGGGAGAAAGGGTGCCCAGTTAAAAATTAATTGCATTACGGCCAATGATGACCAAACAGTTTCACATGCTTTTAAAACATATTTCGGAATAGTGTTTGGCTTTGCAATTGGCACCTTCAATGCACTTGGAAGAAATGGTTAAACGATCTTGTTTTCCAATTTTGAAATGCGAAGGGAAATTTCTCTAGTAGCTCTTTTGGAAGGAATAAGTTCAATAAGATGTAAACAAATAATGGAAAATTTTAAAATTGCATCGACTGATAAAAAGCCTGCTTTCAATAAATATTTTGATGATAATTATTGTAATTCAGCCTACTAATAGTATAATCACATCATCTACTTCTGCATGCCAATACTGATAAAAATATATATTGTTAATCTATATTCACAATGCATGAATGTCCAATTATTTTAAAATGAAAATTTAACTGTCAAGCAGATAGTTTGTTGAAAATACAGCATGACACATATTTAGCACATTATAGAATTTTAAATGATACTCTCCCCAGTTTATATCCTCACAACCTATTTCCATTTCAAAATGAATTAAAAATTCCTGACAGATATTTATGACCAGGCAACAAATTCTTGGTTTGTAAAATTGCAGACTAATGGAGATGTATTTTATGTAGTTAAAAAGATTATGGAAGCATTTCAGAAAGAGGTTGTGTGTGTGATCAATGCCATTAAAGGTGTGTAAAATTATCATGTTCAGCTTGGTATACATGTGAATGCTCAAATAATCATGCACCATGTAAACATATTAAGTTCATTCTTAAATTGTTTGAGAGATTCCATGTTGTTGAAAATGTTGAATATACTTCTTTCCATATCTCAGATAGAAAGTGTGGTGTGGGGTCTTCCGTCAAAGAAATATGTAATGACATAAGAAAAACCAGGAAACCGAACTTCTATTTGTAGTATTGAATTGTTTTTTGCAAGGTAAAATAGTTCAGGAACAATTGTCTCAACATGCAATTCAGTAAAAGAAAGGTAAAAAGTAATTACTAAAGAATTATTTACCTGATCCTCATGTACCTACCTCCCAATCAGCCTTTAAACTAGCAGTAAATATTTAAGCCATTTATTAGGGATTTAAAAATAAAAAGAAAAACTCTGGGATGTTCTTTTTTTAGTTGTCAAGAAAGAAAACATTCAAGCTCAGTGTAGTCAGCATTACTCAATTCAAAAACCATTTGCAAAAAAACTTAACTGTATCTTTAACACCTGATATATGCTTGTAGTGTTGTTTTATGTTTTCCAAGACATTTAGCTATGTTTTTATGGGGTAAAGTTGTATATTTTTATATCAGATGAAGAGGTAAGTAATTATCAAAAATAACCAAATTTTTGTCACAAATGGCTTTATGACAGTATATTAGAAGCATATAATTTAAAAATCATGCAGGATAGAGATTCCATTGCAGTTGAATGTTACCACACAAATATTGGAAAGTGATGGGAATATGGTAATTTTTTATATCATTCATTCTTAATAAAATTTTAGGCCAAAAAATTGATTTATACTTTTGGAACATATAAATTTAGAAAATACATGTATACTTTTTGCAGGTAAGTGTTTAAATATAAAATATATAGAATCAGGTGATGTTAATGCTTGCTATCAATACAAGCAAAAGTATATACTAAAGTAAGTAATATGTTTTAACTTATGTGTAAATAATTCTTAATAATAACTGATTCATCATTTTGATAATATTTATGCTATTTGTTATACAGGAATAGACCTTGAAAATCTGCCTTGCCTATTTAGAAACAGGTATTTCATCCATATGTTATATTTCATGGGCGATGAGGAAATTGGTAGTGAAAGTAATGATATAATGTGATTGCCTTTTTTATGGTATAGATGTACTAATAAAGATTTATTTATTTTTTGTCCAGTAATGGACCAGTTTTTGATATACTATTTGTTTTATAAATACTTTAAATAGTTAAAGTTTTTCAGGTTCCTTTATATGTGTTCTGTGTATCAACCAGAGAGAGAGAGATGAATGAAGTAAATATTCTTACATCACTGAGAGTCTTGAATGACTTTTTGATCTTAAAGAGTGCTAGATGGGATTTTCAGCTGTGGTGACATATACATTATAATTGCATCACAGTTGAGAAAGACTTTCTAAAGCATTAAAGATTGTGTAGTGTAATTAATTAGTAAGTAATATATATATATATGATGGGAAATGCAATATAAGTTAATATTTTATTTAGTTTTAAAAGCAATCAATTGTCTACTTTTTTTAAGACTGTCAACAATATTAGTTACACAACACTTTTTAATACAGTAGGTATAATTCAAAACCATTTGAAAAATACAATGGTTTGTGCAGTAAAGTAGTGATGCAGCGCTACAATTACTTCATTAATTTAACATATTATGACTTACGCAGGTTCGATTAATTTAACATATGTCTGCATCATATTAGTGGTTAGTATTTTAAAACTCAATTAAAAACAATGAGATTAAATGAATAATTCAGATTTAATGAGATCAAATTCGTTTATTACTTTTAAAACATTACTAGGTTAAAATAAATACACTATTAAATTTTAAGAATAAGAATACTACAGCATTCCACTTATCTGAAACGGAGGCATGGAGCTGGGTGGTACTTGGACGGCCTAAATTTAACGCTCTTAATCTGAAATCATGATAATCTGTCTTCTGCTAATCTGTAAAATCTCTCTCTAAATCTGCCGAGAAATGTCCCGGTTCCTCCTTTTAAGTGGGGGCAAATTACCCCCTTTTTCATCCGCACGCCTTTGGTCCCGCCTAGCCATTGGTCAGGAACCAAGCGCAAAGTTACAAATTTCGCGACGACTCTTCCAAATTATGAGTCCATTCAACTTTGCTGACCGGCCGTTGTGACCCCCCAACTAAGGAATGCTACAACATCCTGTCAACAAGTTACAAGGGGAATACACAAATTGCATGTGTCTTAGGGACCATCTTCAAACCCGATCAGCATCTAAGCCTTCCAGCCTCCAAGCCACCCATCACTCCTCCCCCTTTCAGACTCACAAACACCTGGAAGAGAGAAAAAAATTAACACATATTTTGCAGTAGACATACAAAACTGAAATGGGAGTGATTAAAATGACAATAGTAATAGTCCAACAGCGAGCCGGAAATGGATCTTCTTGACACGATGAAATCTTGGAAAAACAACTGCAGGAGAGGAAGAAAAAAAAAACTGGAGGGGGAATCCTTGATC
>BMAO01032988.1:0-36327 GCA_019973975.1 Trichonephila clavata
AGCAAAAAAATGCTATATGTTGACATAATTAATAAAAGTTGCGATTTTTACTCACTGAAACAAATTTCAAAAAAGAACCTATTTACAAAAAAACAGCATAACATGGTTAGTATGATGGCTAATACGGAGTATGTCTCCCGGACGATGCAATACAGGCCTTACAATGCCTAAGCATGCTGAGTATCAAATTATCAATCTGATCTTGGGGAATATTACACCACTCATCAAGCAATGCCATCCGAAGTTCCGGTAGACAGGTGGGAGGGGATTGACGGGATGCAATTCGTCGGCCAAGCATATCCACCTCATGCTCTATTGGATTCAAGACCGGTGAGTATGCTGGCTAATCCATACGGGTGATATCCTCCGATTGAAGGCATTCGTCTACAATGTTTGCACGGTGAGGACGGGAGTTGTCATCCATAAACAGAAATTCAGCACCCATGGTGCCCCGAAACAAACGTACAGGTTGTTCCAGAATGACATCCCGATAGATGTGGCCTGTCATCATTACACTTTGAACATGCAGGTCAGTTCTGGAACCAAGAATAATTCCTCCCCAAACGAGCCATCCTTCACCACCGTAACGGTGTCGTTTAATGGTGTTCTCTTGGTGGTAACGGGTACCTGGCGCTCTCCATATGAAAGTCCGGCGAGAATCAGACTGCAAACTAAACCTGGACTCGTCGGAAAACATCGCACAAGACCACCATTGCGGTGTCCTCAATGCTTGCTCTCTACTCCAGGTTAATCGCAGGCGACTATGAGTTGCGGTAAGGGGAACACATCTGACAGACCTACGACCATATAGACCAATGTGCCTTAAGCGTCTGTACACGGTCTGCCTTGAAACTGTCGTACCGGTAGCGGAAAAGAGCTGAGGAGATAGGTCTGATGCTGTGCTCCATCTGTTTCTTTTGGCAGTAACTGCCAAATAGCGGTCCTCATTCGGCGTTGTAACTCGGGGGCGACCTGTGCTGTAACATCTACTCACATTACCATCATCTTGGAATCGTTCCCAAAGCCTGGAGATGACACTATGGGCGATTCCTAGTTCCTCGGATACTTCCATCTGGCTACGTCCACATTCCAGTCGTCCGATAATTCTACCACGTAAAAAATCATCCAAATGCTTCCTTTGTGCCATAACTATGCGGTTATTGCTTTGAAAGGCTTTTAAAGCGCTTGTGAACAATTTTACTTCTTTGCCTCCATTCCTTATATACCCCTCCTTTACACTCTCATCATTGTGACGTACTATCCGCGCCATCTGGTGGTTTCCTGTAATTTGCACATTCTTCTTCAAGATGTGTGTGATAATTCTACAGGTGAAATTTTTATTTTAGAGTTCAATTTCTGTGTGATTCTGAATTATATCCTTAATTTATGGATATGAGTGTATTATAATTGACTATAGAGAATCCAGATGCTGATTGAACTATGTTGTCCCTTTAGCTTCAGTTGTTTGCTTTTTAGACATCACAGTTCTCTTCAATTTCGATCTACAATTTGGCTTTGTTGAGCTTGTCTTGCAGCTTTGCGCATATGCTCGCCTGACTACAGACACCCTACCTATAGAAACGCCAAAACTTGGGATGCTTTGTCACACACCTTTTCCAGTTAGACTTGCTCCTTGAAGCATAAAACGTCATATTTACGCTTTAGGATTAAAAAAAAAACAAATTGAAGATTTACAAAACTTCTATACCGCTACCACATATTACCAGAATTTATACATTGCTGTTTATAAAATAAACTGGTAGCTATCATTACACATTAATGTTTAAGATACACATTCAAAAACATCACTTTTTCACAAGCGTTTCCAATATATTATCGCACGTATATATATGCACGCTACAGGAAATAATTTTAAAAATTTATTTCTGCAAAATAAATAAATATCCCAAAACTCCAAATTATTTGCTATATCACTATTGAATTAAGAATTTGAATTTTTGTATCTATTTTGATAAAAAATTCTTACTTAATACATTACAGTAAGCCTAAGTAGATGTTATTTAGAAAATTATATAAAGAAATATCATTCTATTTGACTAACACTTAAACGGTCACGACAGGGAGGAAAGGGATAACTTTTAAACTATTTCTTTTCTGGGGGAACTATAACAATTCCAAACATAGTTTAACAAAACAATCAACATTTTTCTCCACTAACAAGAACAAAAACTAACTATCCATTAACTCGGGAGAATAGCTCCTCTCTCTCTCTCTAAACTCACCAGACAACGTCACTTGCAGACATCCAGAAGGCTTCACTTAACTAAATTGTTGGAAATCTAAAAGAAGATCGTTTATGGCAGCTATTTAGTCAGACAAAAAATAAGACGAGTTTCAGATTAAAAGACAACATTCAAAAGCTGAATTCAATAAAGAACATTAATAAAGACCTTTATTTGAGTGACAGGCTCCGAAAGTAGTTGTTTTCAGTTGCCTGAAAGAATGCAATTTTTAAAAAAAAGTAAAGTTTTGTTTAAAGTGCTTAAAACTTTTGAATGTTTACTGTTTAAAAGATAAATAGCCGGGGATTGTAAAACAATGTTATCTGCTCCAGCTGTTACATTTGAAATGTTTTTGAAAAATCAAACTAAGAAAAAATTTTTTTGAAAAAGGCGATAAGAGTGGTCAATTATATTCAAATAATGAGATAGTATAATACTTTTTTTTCAAAAAATTGTATTAAATCTAAATCTATTAAATAATGATGAGTTTTCTTTATAATAACGTAGTCATATTTTGCTACAAAAATGTCAAAGAAAACTGTGATCCGCTAGAAATATCAGGGTGCATTGAAATACATTTCTAACGGATACTGTTCATATTCTTCTGCAATCAATCCACTTGGGGAAAATAATGTTTGACTGCGATTTTAGTTTAAAAACAGCTTTCCGTAGAACTGATTTGATGTTATGCCAGTGTTTTTCAAACTGAGGTGTGCATCTCCCCATAGCGGCGGGATAACTCTACGAGGGGGCACAAGCATATTGAAAAATCGAAAAAAAAATTTATTTACTGAAATTAAACAAGTAAAATACATTCTGACATAATAAAAAATAAAATACACATTTACATTGATATAATATATTTATAAATGAATCAGTACTGAACCGTGTATTTTTTATAATTAACTTAACAATACTAAGTAAAGAACAATTTTAATAATTACCAGACACCATGAGCTTGTCATACATAACATTATATACAAAAAGGAATGTTTATCTACATAATTTGTACGGTTTATAATTAATCCCTTAACTGTGGATGAACAATTACGCTATTCCCTCCTCCATGTTACCGATTTCCTCATAGGCGGAATGTATTGCGGGGGGAGGGGAACGGAATTAATAAGCAAATCTTCTGATATAAATAAATCCTTCGTAAACATTGTCAAGGTATTTCTATTGCATTCGAAACCCTTCGGAATAATTTTGCACTCATGTCCATAAATTAAGGGTAATTCAGTATCACACAAAAATTGAACTCTAAAATAAAAATTTCATTTGCAGAATTATCACACACATCTTGAAGAAGAATATGCAAATTACAGGAAATCACCAGATAGCGCGGATAGTACGTCACAATGACGAAAGTGTAAGAGAGCGGTACATAAAGAATGGCGGCAAAGAAGTAAAATTGTTCACAAGCGCTTTAAACGCCTTTCAGTGCAATAACCGCATAGTTATGGCACAAGGAAGCATTTGGATGATTTTTACGTGGTAGAATTATCGGAAACTGGAATGTGGACGTACCCAGCTGGAAGTATCCGAGGAACTTGGAATCGCCAGAGTGTCATCTCCAGCTTTGGAACGATTCCAAATGATGGTAATGTGAGTGATGTTACAGCACAGGTCGCCCCGAGTTACAACGCCGAATAGGACCGGTATTTGGCAGTTACTGCCAAAAGAAACAGACGGAGCACGCATCAGACCTGTCTCGTCAGCTCTCTTCAGCTACCTGTACGACAGTTTCAAGCAGACCGTGTACAACGCTTAGGCACATTGGTCTATATGCTCGTAGGCCTGTCAGATGTGTTCTCATTACCGGAACTCACTGTCGCTGCGATTAACCTGGAATAGAGAGCATGCATTGTGGACACCGCAACACAGGTCTTGTGTGATGTTTTCCGACGAGTCCAGGTTTAGTTTGCAGTCTGATTCTCGCCGGACTTTCTATAGAGAGCGCCAGGTACCCGTTACCACCAAGAGAACACCATTAACGACACCGTTACGGTGGTGCAGGATGGCTCGTTTTGGGAGGAATTATTCTTGGTTCCAGAACTGACCTGCATGTTCAGAGTGTAACGATGACAGGCCATATCTATCGGGATGTCATTCTGGAACAACATGTACGTTTGTTTCGGGGCGCCATGGGTGCAATTTCTGTTTATGGATGACAACACCCTCTCACCGTGCAAACATTGTAGACGAATGCTTCAATCGGAGGATATCACCCGTATGGATTGGCCAGCATACTCACCGGACTTGAATCCAATAGAGCATGTGTGGGATATGCTTGGCCGACGAATTGCAGCCCGTCAACTCCTCCCACTGTCTACGGAACTTCGGAGGGCATTGCTTGATGAGTGTTGTAATATTCCCAAGATCAGATTGATAATTTGATACTCAGCATGCGTAGGCGTTGTAATCCTGTATTGCATCGTCCGGGAGACATATCCGTATTAACCATCATACTAACCATATTATATTGTTTTTTGTAAAAAGGTTCTTCTTTGAAATTTGCTCCAGGGAGTAAAAATCGCAATTTTTATTAATTATGTCAAACATATGGCATCTTTTTTGCTGTTTACCTTTTGTTTAATAAATAGACTTTACAAATAAGTCAAATTTGTTTTGCTTCTGTCTCTTTCTTTGCCTGAACTTCATTATCCTTAATTTATGGACATGAGTGTATGAATTGCAGTGCACAGAAAAGATCGTACTTCAGAAATACGTATATATACATCCGGGGCAATTAATGCTTTGGCTGAGTGAGGCGTTTATACACGTCGGAGGAACTTAAGTGGCTAAAGTTGTATTGTAAACTTATTGTGAAAGTAATTTGTTATCGAATGTAATACGTTTTTGTTGTATGGAGGAGGGGGTGATGAAAATTATGATTAAAAATTGGGTCTGAAATATTGAAATTTTGAGAAGCACTGTGTTTTGTAAGTGTAACTACTGTTTAGCTGCTTATTGTTGAGTATATAGTTTAATGGTTAAGCGTTGATTGTTAAGAATGAACTCCGAGAATAAGTAAATTGGAACAGCAACTACTGGCCATGCATTTTGATATTGGCTGTCGACGTGGTATCCACCAGGAATTGATGAAGTAAACAACTTTGGAGCTGACTGATCTATCGGATTCGAGAAGAATCATGACAAGGAGCTTCAACTCCAGATAAGCATTTTGAATAATTAGTACATCCGACTAAAACTTAGGATTTCGTATTGTTCTCAGAGTTGTTGTAAATGTCTATAGCTCATAAAGTGCTAAAAATATAATAAAAGTAGATATTTTTATGATCATCTCTCTTTCTTCTTCGAACCCTCTCACACGTACGTCCTTCAAGTCACAACACATTTTGTGAAAGAGTCTATTTTTAAATTTAAGCTAAGCAATTATGTCATTGTGTGATAGCGGTCGGTTCCTGCTCGACTCTGAACTCTGTTGTCTACCTCTAAACCCAGCTAGATGTGTGGGAGAAACTGAATGATCCATAGACATGATTTCAATCTAATCAATTTATTAATTCCAAAAATCAATCAGACACAATGCAATTCTAGTTAAGGTAGATGATATATAGTAGAGCTCAGAGATGGGATTCTATAACACTACTGACTCTACTACTACAGACTCTCAACTGAAACTAAGATAGCTTAAATACTCTCAAATATAACTACGTCGCACACTAATAAGCTAACTTCTACTTAATCAAGCGCACAATACCTGTACCTTTTATGCATCGGATCTTACACTGGAAACTTGCAGGTGATTTCTCTCGGCTTGATTAATGTTGTTGGTTCCAACTCCTACTTGCCAACTCCAACGTGTCAATCCCCACTTGTCAACCCAAACTCGCGAAAACAGAATTTAAATAATATACTTCTTTTACATAATCACGTTTCCTTACTCGATGAAGTTGGTTGAAATAAATATGTTCCTTAAAGAGACATGAAGGGATTGGTAAAGCCGCGTATAGATCCGTCAGAATTGTGCAAAGTAAGTCAGTCCATTGAGTATAAATACATAAACTAAAATTTTTAGTTCTTCTTACAAAATTTATAAGAGTTCTGAATGACTCAAAAAAAGAAAAAAAACCTACATAATTTTTTTTCAAGTTTGTCCGATTAGAAGAAATATTTAAATCCATTCAGCGTAGATTTTTCTATTGTCAGAAACAATTAGATAAAGAAGAGGAAGATAAAATGAATCGCGAAATAAAATTAAAGTAGATGAGGTGTTATTTTGGAAAACCGTATTTAATTTTAGCTTTTACTTCAAATGCACTTACTAGAGAGAGTATTAAACACATAAATTTTGAAACCATTTTTACAGCTTGCAATTTTACTTACCATTTTATACTTTAAAAAAATGACGCAAAATGCAGCACAGAAATGTATAGCCATACATAATTACATTCCAGAATACCATTATACCTCAATTTTCATTATCATTAAAGAAGTAGAGAATAGTTAAATATCTTTCTAACAAACTCTTAGTGATATAAGCATTCATTAGAGTACTTGAAGAACAATTGCATACATGGTTATAAATTTCTTAAAAGTTAACTACATTACATTGCATTTAACTATAATGTTTAAAACTGAAATGTGTTTCGTATTTTTTCCCGATATCATATTGCTAAATGAGATTTTCATTTATATGTTAAAGTAAAAACTAATTATTCACAGAAACTTTTGAATTTTAAAAACGCTATGTTGTAAACAGATGTGCGAATTACCATGTTGTAAATTTACATGAAAATGTGGATAACTTTCTGTTTAAAAATACACTTAGTTTAGTCTCTCGTATCTTTTAATAATAGATTATTCAGGTAGGAAAGCAATTAAAACTGGGAAACAGCGCGAGCTCGATAATAACGTTAGGGGTCACCCGGGGTGACGGAATCACCCCAATCATTTCCTTATAATTATTTTTATTGTATGCGATAAGAATGTTAACTCCAGTGAATAATTTAATTAAGAAATAGTATATTTAACTATTTTTAAAGATTTTTCAATTTTTCTTGGATAATTTGAGAAAAAAAACCCAACATAACTGATTTAAAATGTTTCAAGTTTGCACGACTTTTATAAAGGATACAAGTCACAGATACTTCTTGTTAACATTACAAGAATGACATTTAGAGAAAAATTGTTATACTGTGTTCAAGTTATTGTAGTTTTATTGTCCTTTGATGATCCACAAACATCCTGTTGAACTCTTTTTGCTCGTATCTTTTTGACATGGAGCAGTGTGTCTTGCTGGTTCATATATTTCTTCAACGTGGCTTGATATCATTCTTGATTGAGTTTTTTAGGGAGCATTTGAAAACTTTTCTTTCAACTCTGACATTTGCTGTTCATCATTTTTCACAAATTTGCTTTTGTTATCACGATTACTATCCATAATTTCATCAGGTTCTTCCCTTGCTTAATCAGTTTCAAGTTAATCCCAATGAGATCACACAGGTGCCCATTTCTTTCTTTATATTCTGCCCATTTACATTTTATGCTCTGTCCATTTACATTTATAAAGTATAGTGAGTCGTACAACACAACAATCAAAATTAGTAAATCGTTTACACAGGGAAAATGTAGTATGTTCATTGAAATTATTTCGGAACAAAAGTCGTCGCGTTAGGAATTCAGTCCGCCCACGTACCTTACGATTGAAAGAAAACATTTACCACTCCGAAAAAAGATTAATATATGTGACAAATACATTTTAGTTCCCTTGAATAATGTCATATAGGAGGATACTGACAACGTTATTGGTAATGAATAAACAGTTTTCACAGAATTTATGATTTCGTGAGTCTGGGGTGACTCTGTGCCCCACGCGACCTCTCCTGGGTTTATATTCAAACATGTGTTTATTAAAAAAATGCGTTCTAATATTAAGGTATCCGACTAATTGTGACAACTTTTTTTAAAAAAAAATGGAGATATGGGAATTTTTTTGTTGATTTTAGATTTGTATAGTACATCTTAAGAAAAACATACAAAAATTAAGAATAGAAAAATAAATGATTATTACTAAAATGGAAAAAAATGGATAAAAATTGACAAAAAACAACATAAACGTGGCCCATTCTGTACAAAATGTTTAAGAACAGGTTTTCAATTCTGATGTGTTGCTATGTTATTCATTTTTGAATTGACCTTTAGGATAAGAGATATTTTGAATTTGCAAAAACTAGAGCACTTTATCTTTTTATAATATGAAATTGCTTAAAAAACAGTGATTATATTCGCATAAGGGGCTGTAAATTTTGCAATAAAACAGCGATTGATAAATCTGAAAATTAAAACAGTTCTACTATTAAAATAAAAATACACAACAAATTACAATTAGCTATGTTCAAAACTTTTTTAGCAATCTCAGGCCCCGTTTGAGTATTTTCAAAAAAACACATTTCGAATAAAACTCGTTTTAAAGTATGGCATCTTGCTTAAAGTGATGACATCTGCTTTTACCAAAACACTTCTACTTTTGGTTCTATTGAATGAAAAATAATAAACTTAGTATTTTTATAAAGTTAATAAGACGGCCTTTAAAATAAAATAATAAAAAAAAATTTCAAATGTTGCAAAATTCACAATTTTAGTATAGTCGGGATATCTTAAGTCCTTTTCACCAACATACTTAAAAACTCAGTTCTATAATTTCTCTTCATTTTCTGTCATTTACCCACTAAATTTTTAGGCCTACTTTCTAAACTACTTTACTTATACTTTCTCAACAATTCATTTACTAAATATTTTCTAAAACAGTCCTTTAACAAGAAGGGACTTAATCCACAAACACTATATCCACTTAATTTTCCAGTCCCTCAGTTTACTAAATCCTGTCAATTCTTTAGCGACGGACATAAGGAGAAAATCTTCAAAAAAACCAGAGATCTATTGTTTGCTTTTTTCCCCCATCTTATTTCTTCACAAAGAGAGTATGCACTACTGAAGAAACCATTTATTCGACGAAGAAAAATATTGATCCAGAGAAGAAATAAAAAAAAGCGAAGGACTCATGGATCTTTATATCATGAAGGGAAGTAAAAAAGGTGTTATTCACCATTTATGCGGCAATATGTTAAGAAATGTTTTAGTTTTGAAACGGAAAATGGAGGGAAAATTCAATTAAAAATAAATATCAGGTTATTTTTCTTTTTTTCTTTTGAATATTTATCGAATACTTCACCTCTAACAGATATGGCTGTTTTATTTATTTCATTTCGTAGAGTCCCTAATAATTTGTAAAAATATACATTAGTTTCTCTGAAATTGTAGAAACGCATTTCTTATAAAAAGTATTAAAATGTACAAAACGTGTACGATCTGACTTTTATGACTTTTTCTCTGTTACATAAAGTAGAGCATTTTTAAAAATATTTAGGCCTAAATTAATATTTTAAAGGTTCATTCAATATCAACATGTTAGCGTTTTAAAAAAGATGAGCAATACAATTCAAAAAAGAGACCATGTCCACCATAAATTCACAAATAACTTTTTCTTTCTGGAACTGTTAAAATAGGTTTTCAAACAATTTTTCTCTTACATAAGAATCGTTTTCAAAATGTTTAAATATATGTACATAATACACACGCAATATTGTTTTCCAAAAAAAGAAAAGAAATGTTTGTAAATTATTGCATTCTAGAATTTACTGTTAGTTTTACCATAAAATTCTGGATACAACTTTAAAGTCTAAATATAAAGTTGTGAAGAAGATTTACAATGTACATGTTTTTTAAGAAAATATGAATAACAAATATTCAACTAAATGTTTTTCAACTGTTTTGAAGAGAATTTACTTGTAGTTGTGTGTATCACACTTTAGTATAATTGTCTAATTGTTTTGCTAATATTTTTAAATGAATTTTTTGGTGTATATGACATTTAAAATGAACATTTATGATAAGATTTTGAAGTTTTCTGCTCGAGAAACGTAACAAATGACATTTAGCAAAATCATATCTGAAAGATTTAGTGAGTCATTTCGGCAAAAAAGGGAATGTTTATTTAATTTGACTCACACTTTTCTCTTTTTAAATAGAGATTGAAAATTTTTCCCTCTGATCCGAAATAAAATAAATTGTATTAACGCATGTTTATTAAAAATTATTAAATTAAAAATAAATTTGTGATGTCTTTTTTATAATGGTTAAAAAATTCCGGTAGGTATTAAACAACAGTGTGTTTTTATATAAATGCTTCGTTTCTTTATTATTAAAAACAACTTTTTGCTAGATGTGTTAAGATTAAGTACATTAAATAAAAATATGTAATCTTAAATGTGGTAATATATAAGTAAAATTTAAACGTGTAACTATTAAATTAAAATATATTTACTATATATCAGTTATAAATATACATTTTTACATATTAGTAATTTCCATAATACATAAAAAAATGAAAAAAAGTGTTGTTTTCAACATCTACAACCAGAGTAGTATTATAATAAAAATTATTAATTACTGACGATTATTTCTGCTCTTAAAGTGAAAAGGTTGATTCAAGATTATTTTTAATTTTCAATGTTTTTTTCCAAATCATTGCAGACGCAACGAGAAATAAAATCGTCTGCTGGTAATTCATAATAATAAAACCGTCGATAAAGGATGCGTAAGAAAGGTTACGTTAATAAACCTCCCATATTTTAAAATGCTTAAAATTTAATAAAAAAAAAATATTTTGCATCTAGTACGTTCAAATTAAAAGTCTATAATCTTGTTGTAAGTAAGAAAATTGGAAGTTTTAATTAAATTCATTTTGGAAATATATGATTGATAAAAAAAATTAATAGCATAAAATAAGTTTAGATATTTCTAAAAATATTATGGTCTGGATTTGATTAGAAAATTAGAACAAAACTGAAACTAATTTATGAAATTAATTTATTCGATTTTTCAATTATGTATTTGGTTTGATTCAACCAGTATGAATATATGTCACATCGTTTGAAGCAAAGATGCATTTTATGGAGTGTACATTTCATTTTTCAATAGATTCTGAAATTAAAATGAATTTATTCGAATATTGGGAAAATTCTCAACCATTTCAATTTAATTGAAGATTGTTTTATCGCAACTATTGACTTGCATGTTGGTTAATTCAAGAATATGCAGACACAATAAGTGCTTACATGGAATTAAGAGAAATTTTACATGGAATTTGCTCGCTCGCAACTGTATTGCTGTTGCAACTCGCTCGATTGAGCCAGTTTCGTCGTTTCCGATTACGCCAGCTGGAAGTATTGCGTCATAGAGTGAACACGTACAGCTGAATTCTGTCGGAGTTTCTTTCATAAAAAATCAGCCACGAAAACACTTCAAATATTAACTAAGGCTTATGGAGATAAAACTTAATTTTGTGAACATGTGTTTGAATGGTATACGAGGTTTTTAGGGGGAAGGTTTAGTGAGAAAAATGATGAACTTGCTGGGCGTACAAGGTCAGTGATTACAGAACAAATCATTGTCAAAATTCGTGATATGAGTGGATTCCCATTCACATCAGTGGTCAAGCTTTAAACAACACTATTACATTGAAGTACTAAGAAAAGACACCGTGAAAAAGTTAGGAGAAATGGCCAAAATTTTTGAGTGATGGATGGCTGTTGCAACAGGGCAATGCACCCACTCACAAGGCCATATCTGTCAAGCAATTTCTGAGCAGCAAAAACATTACTGTGGTATTCTTAGTTGATCCACGTGATCGTTATTATTAAAATGAGAGGCTCTCATGCATTTGACATCAAAGAGGCTTCTTTTATGATAAGCAACTAACATTTATTTTTACAATATAATTTTAAAACTAATCTACTTTTTATAAAAAAACCGCTACGTAACGCATTCCACTCGCCTCGCTTCGTTATACATCTGTTCAGTGTCTTGTTACTATTCAGTTTCTTGTCAACAATTCCCTTCCCCCTCTGTTTACAAGCTCGCTTTACATAGCGGTCGTTAGAGGGCACAACAATTACAGTGATCAGGTATCCTCCTTATTCACCTGATCAGGCCCCACATACGACTTTTTTATTTTCTGCTGTTAAATCTGGCTGAAAGATACCCATTTTAGCCCAGTTGAAGAAGTTCAGCAAATACGCAGAATCTTTTTGAAGGGTCTTCCAGAACTGTTACCAACAATGACAGCACCGACTGTAGAAGTGTATAGATGCTGAAGGATTTACTCTGAAGGTGATACTGTCACGGTGAACTGATTCTGTAAGTACAATGATTTATGGGACCAGTCTCGTTTCTTTGTGACACACATCGTATGAAGTTTTATACCTGTTTTACAATACCTTTGATTTAATAAAAAGGTTTTAATATTTGTGTAATTAAGTTAGCCTGATTACTTTACGATACATAAGAAAATCTCACCAGATTTTTTAAAACTCGGATGATTATGAACTCTTTCAAATAAATTATTTTTCTCACGTTAAATAGGCTTCTTGTAAATAAATAGATGGATTAGTCATAGAAAGACGTAATAGGCTATCACATCTTTTAATTTCCTTAGAAATTTGATTATATTAAGCCAAAATTATTTTTAGAGCTTTGCCTTTTAAACACTTTGTTGTCGTAAGCATAATAAATATACAAAATCGTTAAAGTATTTGCACTTTTATTTTGAATATTAGGAGGGATTAGAAACACCACACACACACACACACACACACACACACACACACAAAGCACACACAAAGCACTCAAAAATAATCTTCGAAATTCTTAAATGAACCATAAATTAATAAACTGTAAGAGGCTTTTAATGCAAGTAAAAGCATTAATGAAAAAAAATTCAGAACCTAAAATTTCTCATAGTAATATCTTTTTCTTTATTTTTCAAAACTAATAGCGTCGTAAATTATAGCAATGAATTTACTTTAAGGAAAATATACATCACTTATGAGCTTCACACAAAATGAACTAAAAAAATTATGTTTGCATTGATGTTCATTTCATTATTTTTGAAGAATTAAGTAAGGTTTAAGGTTGATAATTATAAATACAGGATGTGTCCGGAATTAAAGAATCCAAATGTTATGGCTTATTAAAACGGAACTACCCATCAGTAAGTAAAAAACTGTTCATTCGTGGATTGAAAACCCCTTCGAGATTTTTTGGGTCTAGTCCAAGCAGTCGCACGTGCGATCATTATTCGGCAATCGCAGACGATAACTTGTTACACTAACTTAATTAGTAAAGATGTGGACGTCACTGCAAAAGTTGCAATGTGTATTTTGGTTAAAGGAATTTAAATCAGTCACGCGTGTACAGCGACGTGTTCGAACAGAATGGAATGTCGTTAGGGGCTTGCCTAATAGACTTATCAAGACTTCTACATAATGAATCACTAACACGATCAACAGTGTCTTATATTATAAAAACTGAAGGATACTTGAGAGTTTGAGATACTAAAGTTCTCTTCCCCTTTAAAATTCCTTCCCATTGCTGAATGGATTTTGATATCGGAGGATCGACATTCTTTTCTCTTCGAACGCGCCATTGTATACGCGTGACTGATTTCAATTCCGTTAATCAAAGGTGGCACTGCACCTTTTGCTCACACACCTTTACTAATGAAATTAGTGTAACAAGTTTATCGTCTGCGATTGCAGAATAATGCACGCACGTGCGGACGATCGGACTAGACCTAAAAAATCTTTTGGGGGTTTTCAATCCACGGATGAACAGTTTATTATATCCTGATGGGTAGTTCCAGAATAATAAAACAAAATTCAGGGGTACTTTAAGCTCAGACACCCTCTATAGAAAATGGAAAAAAATGTTAAATAATTCTTTTAAAAATGTTTTTGCAAATTTAAAACTTTTGCTGCAAGAAAAGCGTACTAAGCATTTACTCGTATTTATGTCTTAACATTTTGTTCAAGTAGTGGTTCTACTGAAGATTTAATATGTAGACGGGGCCAATGCACGTTAAATCTGTCGAAGCACTATGTCCTTTCATTGGTGTGATGTGGAATTTAAGAGGGAGAGGTGCCAGTTCAGGTGTCATACTCGTCAATTGACAGAGGTTCAAAATAACGACGACTGTTGCCAATAGCTCGCATGTTATAACTATGATAATATACGTCTCATTTACTCACTGTGTCTCTCAATTTTTGCACTTAAAAATAAATATCTGAGAAATAAATACAATAATTGAATTTAACTGTATATTTTTTAGTTCAAAAGAAAATTTGTAATCACCTGATACCTCAAATATTAAAATAAGAAAAACGCAAGTGATATAAGAAAATAAATTTTAACGACAGTTCCTACTTAGGTCAACAAAGAAAATTTTTATTTTCTACTTTGCATTAAATAATCACAATTGATATTAAAATGTATATAAATATTACATAATCACAATATTAAGTGGGAAAATAGAAAAGCATTTTTCTCTCTATATATGATTGTAGACCAATTTATTTGTTTTACTTTTTAATTCTGTTAACTATTTATGTACAGTAAATCACATTTTTAGAAATTAGGCCATCCCAGCAGGGATTTGAACCCACGACTTTTGGATTAGAAGATATTCGCACTACCCATTGCGCTACAGAGGCACAGAGAGGGGTTTTCTTTTTTTATATATGATGTTGAACTATTATTTTTATGTCACTGTTTTTTCAATCATTAAATGTAATTAATGAAATAATGTTTGAAAAAAACCTTGTATATTAACATCAAGAGTCATCCACTACAATTTTAAAAAATTTATTTGAACTTGGACGGATCAAAAAAATAATTTATTAACGATTGAAAAGGATAATATATATATATATATATATATATATATATATATATATATATATATTTATATATATATATATATTTATATTTATATATAAAGAGAGAGAGAGAGAGAAAGAGAGATAGGGAAAGAGAATGAGAACTAATAGTAAGAAATAAAAAAAAAGAGATAATAATGTTATGTACATAAAAGCATGAAATTAAAAGGATAAATAATGTGCGTAATTTATACTCACGTTAATAAATTAGAATAAAAAAAATACGGATTTCAAGTAAAAAAATTTATTGAAAATAGTATTATTTAATTTCCTGAACCTGTACTACGATTGACAACTTTGTATTTACTTCGAGACATGTCGGTAAGTCCATTAAATTCGGAAACTATTCCTATCTCAACAAAGCAGATGTTTAAACCCCTGGGGAGAGAGAAGTTACCATCAGGGAAATGATGAATGATTTAGTTTTCCTAATTGACGCTAGCGAATCTTACATTCTTCATTAAAATTAAAAGATCCAAGAACTTTGAAAGCTGAGTTCGAAACAATTGATTTGCACATGAGAGAAAATTAAAATTTATCACAGTAATGCGGTTAATTCAAGCATTTTTCTTTTAACTCGGAAATGGATGGAATGGATAGAAACACTCATGCATCCAAATATTTTCTTACTGATTGAATATGGAGTTTTATGGAGTAAGAGACGATTCTAGCTATACACGCCAAAATTGTGGACGCTTTTGAAAATTGTTATGTTTTTTTTATGTTTGTACGCTTATAGAAAATGTTACGTTTTACGTTGCATAAAATGCAAAGATTTTATATCATTTTACAGAAAATGTAATACTTATTTCAATACAAAAAAATAAAGTTCAAATATTTTCTAAGAAAAAAAAAGTTTTGCTAAAAAAACTATCGATATTCTTTAGATACTAATGACAGCAGAAAGTTATCAGTGCTTATAGTTTTTTATTACAGCTTCACATAAATGTTTCATTGAGATGAAAAGAGTTAAAAATTTTCCTTCTTTATTATATGATGCCAGGAAACAATTATATCATCAATTAGTCCTTTTTCATTTCACGGGAACCTCATTCGGACAAGAGTTTTCAAACGGCACCACAAGTTTTCGATAGGGCTGAGGTCAGGACTGTTTCCTGGGGCCAAGATAACGATGATATTTAGTCAAAAAGCAATGGTATCAAGGAAAAGAGTAGATTGGACACTTAGAAAGAGATGTTTTACGAGAAAGTGGTATTTCCTAGGTGTAAGTTTCAAAACAAGTGTGTAGTTCTGGGATTACATTTGGAGACTGAAAGTTTTGTTTAAGATTTCAGGGGGAAAACTTAACAAAAAAAGAAGCAGGTAAAGGTCTAAAACGTGCAACCCATTTGTTAACGACAGGAAAACAAAAATACCATGTCTTCAAGATAAAAGAATGTAATCAACGGTCATCGAATGATGTTGTTGTTTCTGTCAGTTAAAAAACAACCAGGAGAAGCTTAGTAGATCGTAGACTAAGAGGTAGATTTCCACGAAAAATGCCTTATCTCAATTTACAGCATCACTAAAAAGACTAGAGTGGTCAAAGAATATCCGGGATATACAGTGCTACATCCTGACTGAATCCAGACAACTGTAAAGTATCCGCATAATTTTATGACTTGGTCAGGCATTTCGGATTGAATTTATTTTTTGTATTGAATTTAGTATTAAATTCTCTTTAAAATGATATAAATGACTTAGTATTTTGTGCAACATAACATTTTCTAGAAGCATATAAATATAGAAAACCTAGCAATTTTAAAAAGTGTCAACAATTTAGGCTAACACTGTATATATATATATAATTACAATTTTACAAATAAGCTCAAATTTGAAATAATAAGAACCCTAGAATACAAAATATCAATGGATTACATAAAAACACAACAAGATACCAAAGTTTTCAAACAAATTTTAAATTTATAAGTTAAACATTTATAAAATAACCAAGTGCAATCTCGAACTTAAGACCGACAAGTGGGGTTAATCTAGTTTGATGGCGCCATCATTCCCCGTATTGCAACTTGGTAAAACAATGCGGAAATATTAAGATTCTCAAAAAAATAATATTTTAAAAAGTTAAGACTTAAAAAATTCAGCTATTCAGCATCGCATTCTTAAGGATATCATAACATAAAAATGCTAAAATTATATACCAACTAAGTGCATAATATTACAGTGAATCACGAAACATCAAATATAATGTGCACCCATCTTTATAATTATTAGGCTGGAAAAATTCTAAGGTTTGTATAAGGTATTATCGGCAACCTCAACAACTTTATCAGAGAAAATCAAATCTTCTGGGTCTTCTGGGTTGATCTTGGAAAGCCTGGCTTGGATTTCTAGGCAGCTGAGTTTATGTTGTGGAGACAGTTGAAAATTAGTTTAGTTTGGGCAATGATATGTGCAACTTTGTCCGTAAATTGAGATTTTCATTCCTTTTACGCGCATTGTTCCAAGTCTAGTTACTTTTGATGCTTTTGAACGGTTGCAATTTAGATCTGGGAGGGAATATTTAAAATTATTGTTGAATAGCCTTCGGCTGGCAGCTGCGTTGGCGTCACTGAGGGTCGTGAGGTTAGATGATTGAGGGCAAGCTCTGGATTCTTTGGCAAGTCCATCAGCTTTCTCATTATAACACCTTCTCTGTCGGATTTTTTTTCGAATTTCGGGTCCATTTTTTTATTGCTGAAATTTAATATGTACTCTAGTCTAAATTTAAAAATGCATTTTTTGTTGTCAGAAAGCAGTTTTTTCTAGAGTTACGGGTGGTCCAATATATTGTATCTCGTCTACTAATCTCCAGGCTTCACTGCAATGCATCAAGATTTTGGCTTAAGAAAATAATATATTTATTTATGTTATTGCTTTGAGGTTAATATTTGAGAAATAAAAGTAACACAAAAAATATGTACATACAAAAAACTATTAAAATTATGTAAAAAATATTTTAGAAAGTGGTTTTCCAACCTTACCTTTAGCAAACAGTTTTACAATCTGTCTTGGACATCAGGGTGTAAAAACAACATTTATCACAAAACCTAAATCATTTATTACAATTCTTTTCCTTACATTATAAAAAAAAATCTTGGTTATGAATGTAAAAAGCATAGTGAATAGTTTTTTACTTCAAATTCTAATAGATATCACGCTGAGTGTGAAATTTTTCAAAGCATGGTACCGCTTAAAGTCCAACATCACACGTCTCACAATAATACCTCGTTTCTTTTCTTATCTTTTTACCGTCACTGTCTCGTTTCCTGCAACAGATGAAACATTTTCTCGCTGGTTTTTCTTTCTTCTCAGTTGGTGGAATAAATTTCACAAAATGTCTCTCAGTAAGTCGAAGTGGTGTTTTGAGTAAGGGCCTACCTCTTTTGCTGCCCATTGATTCCGAGTGGTACTTTATAACCATTTCATTGACCAAATCTAATCGAAACTGAAGCTGTGATTTAGAACCACCTATTTTCTTATATAAAACATAAGAATCCCGAATGCATTGATCGAAAATATGAAAAAATATTTTTCGGTAATACTTTTCCCCATATTTTCTTCGGATGGCATAAGATGCCAATTTTGGTCAGCACAATCGACGCCACCCATAGTGTCATTATAGTCTACAGCAATCTTTGGCTTCAGCTTTTCCTCTCTAGATGATCTCACTGAAATCATCTCTGAATTATGAATAGTTGAAATAAGTGATACATCTTTTTTATCCTTCCATTTCAAAATAAGAGCTTTTCCACGTCGAAATGCTACAGTCTCACTCTTCTTAAGTTTTTTACTTTTCACATAACTAGGAACCTCTTTTCTATTGAGATTGATCGTCCCATAAGAATCTGTTTTGTACTTGACAGGAATGTCAGTTAAAATCGGAGAAAAATAATAGTTATCCAGTGTTATACACAATATCCCTTATTTAGTAAAGGCTTCATTAGTGTCAAAACCACCTGCATGGATTTAGAAAATTCTGGCTTCAAAAACTCTTCATCAAAAAGTGTTTCCCTTCGAGTAAAAATTATTGACGACCAAACGTATCCACTTCTAGCTTCACATAACATGTACATCTTTATACAAAATCTTGCCCTTTTCAAAGGTAAGTATTGCTTCCAAGAAAGTCTACATTTATATAAAAGTAGGCTCTCATCAATAGATACATCCTGTTCTAATGTGACTGCATTTTTACTTAGTTCGTTTATTCTTGAATAAATAGGCCAAATTTTATTTAGTCTTGGGTTAGGGTTCGTATCAGGATCATAATTGTCATTATTAGAAAAATGGAGATATTTTTTCAAATAGTAATACCGTCTGTATGCCATTAGTTTTCGGAAGAAAGGGGTAAATAATTTTTCATCATTTGACCAATACCACTGTTCAACTGGCTTTTTTACTATGCCCTGCATGATCCAAATACACAAGAAAATTCTGACCTCTTACTTACAAGTTGCACGCCATTACCGCTGCTTTGAATGCATTTTAGATTTCTGGGAATGAGAGCATTGTTCAGCATATACATTAGTTTCCTCCACTATGAGCTGCAACATAGAATCATCGAAAAAATACCCAAATTATTGAATCAAATTATCATCACTAAAGTTTACCAATATTCCAGAGATTTCTGTAAAATCAAAACGAGGAGTAGCAGGACACACTGTTTTCTCTTCTACCCGCATCCTCGCTGAGCTTATATCATCATCTTCAGTTCACTAGACTCAGAAAAAATATCATCAGTTGATAAATCAGAGCTATCATCTTCCGAATTAGAAATATTAAATTCACTGTCCTCAGACTCACTCTCCGAATCCATCATAAAAGCAATTTTGACGTGTAAAAATTACACCAGCGAGAGCGAATTTATAGAAAATACAAAATGATTCTGTTTTGGCTCGAGCGGGAAATCTTGCTTGGAAAATTGTGAAAAAAGTAGTACTAGTTGCGCCATCTCTTAGAAATATTCGGAAATACAAAAAATAATCGCAGAATTCACAGAGGCGTCTGCGTAGCGACGAATTTGTTTTCAGTGATGCAATTTTTTCTTCGTCGCATTTCTATACGGGCACAAAATTGCCAAATGTATGAGATGCGACGCCGACAGAGAAGGGATTAATGAAGATATCTGTGTGGGCTGATATCTATTGTAGCGTGCAGGATCTCTTTTCTGTGGTAATTTTGTTGACGTATTAAATAATTTTATGGCTAATTTGGCGCTCTTCTGGATAACTTTCAGCGCAGATCTTGAGTCTGTGAAGATGACGATGCCACTCGATTCTTGGAAGCGTTTATAAAGGAAAATCTCTAATGCACTCTTGATAACAATGAGTTTGCATGTGCAGTTGGAAGCGATTTTCCCTTTTTGAACTCTATGACACTCATGCTCTCTGTTTGGAGAAATAAAAAATACACCTGCTCCTTCTCTATCAAGATTTGAATCGGATGAGCCGTAAGTGTAGGCTGTTGCTAAAATTTGAGTTTGAGTGGTATGGTTATCTTTCTCTTTTATTATCTAGGCAGGTTCTTTCTTAGTGCAGGGTAGTAGGAGGTTTAGATTTACCTTTGTCTGCGGTTGAAGATGCAGAGTATGTGAAAGTTCTTTCGGAATATCAACTGACACGTGCTGAAGGTTGCTATTTTTTCCTGTCTTCTTGCAGGGTTGAGAATCTTTTGAGCCTAGATTTATCACTCGAAGCTTTGAAAGTTCTACTAGAAATATGGTTATCCTGGAGGCTTCGTATGTTATTTGTGAATTTAATTATAGATAATTTTCTTCTGTTTTCTAATGGAGTGAGATTTTATAGATATTGTTTTTTTATTTATGTTAATTGCTTCCTGTGAATTAAACCGGTATTAATTCTTGGAAAATTCTAGAATAAAATACGATAAACCGCGAAAGAACCTTTCCTGTTAATTACGTGTATCTTGCCTACATGTGGAAAACGATACGCTACTTAACTATTGTTGCAGATTTGTCTGGGAGAAAATTAGCCAACGATTCCAATTATTTGAATAATATAATTGCAAATTTGTTAATGGACAAGGATGAACAGATGAATATATACGAATATACAAATCTAGGCATCTAAGCAATTAAATACTATAATAGATTGTTTACAATAGGGAAAAAAGCACTCATTATAAACAAGCTTTACAATGTTCCAGAAATGGCCCTCTAAACAGTTCCACTAGCAAGAACTAAGACAAATTAAGATTTTCTTTCTCTCTTATCACTATCAACTTACACGAACTGAAATCTTTTTCTGATCTCTCTCAACCTTTGTTTCAAAAGTCCATTTATATCAAGTCTTTGTAAATTCTAGGAGGAAAGATCCTAGAGCCTTCTCGATGATATCTAGGTGATATCGTATTTTTCACCAAATTTGTCAACAAGGGCAGAAAAAAGGCATTAAACTGACAACCCTGCCATATCTTTTTCTTTCAAGTTCACTCTTAAACTGAAACTTTGCCTGCAAAACTCAATCTTCACAGAACTAGAGCACCGCTTCGGGGAAAACAACATACACGGTAGGTTTCGTTATACACACATAAAGCACTGAAGAGAATCAGAATAAGAGCTAATAAAACTGAAGCATTTCTGAACTGAATATGTACTCTATTTTTGAATCTCTATATTTTAGTGATGCATTATTGTTTCTTTAAAAACAAAACATTAAGAATTTTTAAAGTTGTGAGACAAAATATGATTTTACAACAGTTCATATCTTATAGACATTTGAATAATCTAAAAATCATTCCCTTCTTAACTAAATAAACTAAAATATTCTGTCATGGTTCACATGATAAATCATTTAAAAGTAGCATATGCATTGATAATTTTTTTCTTTTTCGCCCCTGATTAAACATTCTGAATTATATAATCATTTGGAAAGTTATATATAAAATAGTTTTAAAAGAGAAAATAAAATATTAAAGAAATAAGAATATAACAAGAAAGATTCGCTCTTTTAACGTTAATTTTTATTCACCCTTTTTTTCGGCTTCTCTATCTAAAAGATTTTTTCATATCTGTAAATGCTATAATCAAAGACAATTAACATAGAAGGAATTTTAAACATGCTTTCTCCATTCATCAGCAAAGAATACATTATGAATAAGAATATGCTAAGAGATTTTCGGGATTAAAAAAAAATGGCTGAAGATAGAATTATCGGCCTTACTCAATCATATAGTGTTTATAGTGAAGTAACAACTAGGAAAAACTAAAAAAAAAACGTTTTTAGAACACTAAAGAAAATTAAAGCTTACTCAAAATGCGTTCCTAAAAATCTTATCTAGTAGTATACAAAGAGTAATGAAAACTATAATAGTAGAAATTTAAAAAAAAACTAAAAAGTATCGTTTGGTAATGATATGTCCTATTTTTAAATATATTTATTCAATTGCAATGTGTTTTGTTGATCATATCTACGTTTTAAAGTATTAAATGATTTATTATTCTATTTCTCTTGTTTTCAGTCAAAAATGAATAAAATTAAAATATTTATAAAATTTTACGAAGAAATTTTGTATTTGAAAATATAAATTTAAGAGATAAATGCACATTATTTAACGACAAAAAACGGATAAAATTAAATATACCTTTCACCATTTGAAACAAATTGCCATTATACCAGATGCATAAATCCTAACATGAAATATTCTACATAATATAATTAGAAGGCGAAATAAAAAGCTAGGACATTATACAACGATATATTTTTTGTTACCCTCAATTCAATTTCATATATAAATTCCATTTATCATTATCATATATACGTTTTACAATTTCTTATTGTAAGAAAATTAAAATGTTGATTTCAGTATTTTATTAAAAAATTCCTTATTTTAACGACATCGTACATTGCTACATACATTTCAAATCTCTGACATTAATTATTGATTATTTCCTTCAGGTCTGAAAACTGACTTACTAATCGCTAGACTGATTACCGTTTCATATTTTCAAATTAAATCGTTTGTTTCATTTATGAAATCATATTAATACAAATTTCGTTGTCTATTTTTTTGCTGATATCTTATGAAATTTTAATCATTATTTCAATTATAAGCTGTATTTGTTCTGAAACTAAGCAAACATTTCCAATCTTATAGTTTTTGTTGGTAAATGTAACTTTTTTTTCAATTAGAATGTCGTTGCCTGTAGAATTTGCGAAATAGTTACTTAGTTAATTACATTTTTAGATGATTTTTTAGTTATTTAGGAATAACAGTTATTGGTAATTTGTATGCGTTTATAAAAATATGCATAGCCACAAACTCTTCCATGATATGTGGTTTTTGAAGTTAGGTAAATTTAATAAATCTATTAACCAGTTTGCATAGCATAGTTAAAAAATACTTAACTTGAAGTAAGGCATTTAGTTAGAATTAACAATTTTTTAACACATTAACGTTAACAACATTTATTCACCTTTCTCAATTTTTAACATAATTTGAAAGTCATCAACACACATTTTAAGAGGTAACAATGAAAAAAATTATAATATAAATAATATATCAGATTAACTTTAAAAAGCAATTCCTTCAATTCTGCCAATCAAATTTTTCTTCTGTCTTTTCATATTTTAAATTATATTCAGGAAATACATTTATCGCAGAAATGCAACTTTTCCCTCAGAAATATCTATTTATAGCAGCGATGAATGTATTGAAGAATATGATGAAGAGAAAAAATGAGTCTGAAAATTTATTCTATTCAAAGTTTCTTAACGTAAGTCGTTAGGGATTTCCATAAAACATTAAATCTATTTTTGAATTCAGTATTGATCAAAAAAGTATAATATATTTTTTTCCAGAAAATATTTTTTACTGAACTCAATAATAAATAATAGGTGTGAAATTGCATTTTTATTGAATTTATCCTTCACATAAAATCAATTTACAAGTTTAAAATCACTTGTATTTTGTAGATTTATTTATTAAATTAAATACTTTATTCATGTACTGGTAGTATATTCCAATCTCAATTCCTTTTAATTTAGATGCACTGAATTTAAAATAAAGAATTACAAAATAATTTACTTGTGGGAAAAATTTATGTGCTATACAAGAAAATCATTATTTATATTGATTCATTGGAAAAAAAAACGAAACAAAACAATGGTATTACCTGTCATAAGAAATTTCCTCTATTCTCATGATTGATTATATATATATATATATATATATAAAATTGTTTATTTATAGATTGACATATACTAGGGGCTTAAAAGATGTTAACATATCATGAGTTACGAAACTAATACAATATTAATCGTCGGGCCATAAATTATTTCAATTCGTCTATTATTGAAGTAAATTTTGTTTTTAATGCTTTATTTCCTCTTCCGTTTGAAAAAAACAAATGACAAAATGCTAATGGCAGTGCTCGTTTAAATTGCATGTAGAATTTTCAATTAATCATTCAAACTTCAATTATATGTTCACAGAATTGAACATTTTGTTCCATTGAATTGGGGGTTTTATTAAGTTTCACTTAACATCTCCTTTTTTATTTAAAGAGAAGCTTGTTATAATAACGACATTCAGTCATGAAAATTATGCTAAATAAGTTTCTTTGTTTCCGTGTTTGTAAGATGAAAATATCTACAAGACAATTATTCTTCAGAAAATTGTTCAGAAAAGCATTTTTTTCAGAATAGGAAAGAAAAAAGTAAACTCTATATCGAAAAATGATAAATGCGTTTTAAGCAAATTTGTTTTTTCTGTAATTGAATAGTTGTTTACAATATTTCATTTTAAGAATCTAGTATTATTAGCATTATATATATATATATATATAGTTTTTAGGATTACATATTTATAGAATGCGGTTTAATAATGAAATACAATTTATTGTAACAATCATTTCGCACATAAATTATTTCAAATTTTACCCCAAGTACATGCCATTTTCCTATGTTAGTGCATAACGTAAAATAATAGAGAGCGTTTTTTTAAATGGGAAATATGTTAACATTAAATTCCGG
Source organism: Trichonephila clavata (assembly GCA_019973975.1). Classification (NCBI taxonomy): domain Eukaryota; kingdom Metazoa; phylum Arthropoda; class Arachnida; order Araneae; family Nephilidae; genus Trichonephila; species Trichonephila clavata. The sequence continues at coordinate 25,033 of BMAO01032988.1, forward strand.
CAACAATAAATAATTATATTACTGTGGTGGAAATTTGATATTAATATTATTCAATGTCAGTCTGTATTTTCATTGCAAAAAATAAATTTTTAATTTGGTGCATTATTTCAGATAATACAAGACTTGTGTATGTTCTTTTTCTGCTAGCAATTAACATGTTCAACAATAAATGTCTTAATTTTATTCCAAAATTCAAAACCAGTGATTTTTTTAAAATCTGAATTTATTGTTTGCCATAAGTAAAATAACAATAGTTTTTAAATATCTGAAATACTTTTGATATCATCATTTACCACACACACCCACACACATAAATTTTAATGTCTAATTCTTTTGATATAAACTGTAAAAGGGAATTGAATTATTCATTTATTTTTGTTAAAAACTTGTTCTTCTGTTATTAATTAATAGATGGTGTTGCCGAATTTCTCCGTCAATTTCCGAGGGATGACAGTTGGTAGCATGGGGCTGACTAATCACCATATTACATGGGTTTACAAACCATGAGTAGTAGGAGTAATTCGCAAAAAGTTATGAAGAGTGCGGTGTTGAGAGGAATGAAGAGAGGAAGTAAGAGGTAAGAAATACATTTATTTGACATAAAAAAATGTTTGCAATACAGACAACGCATCACAGTTCGATGTCAGGAATCCAACGCAAAGGATTGTCACATGAATTGTCCATGGTTACTGCAGTATAGGTCATGGTACAGCCGACACCGATGGACGAAGGCTTAGCCACTGTGCTGGCGATGTGTTCTGAAGTGACGAAGAACCGTGTCATGAGATCTTCTACTATAGTCACCATTGTCTCATACACAAACGATTTTAAGTGACCCCAAAAGAAGAAATCAAGTGATAAAAGTCCGGGGAATGTGGAGGCCATGCAAAAGATATGCCGCATCCAATCCACCACCCGAGTTATGTAACATGGAGGTGGTTACGCAGCGCAATCGAAAAATTGTCTGTGCATAATAGTGGATGAACCCCACTTTCTAATACGCAGGTGTCAGAACAACCCGCTGCAACTCCAGGAGAGTTGGAAAATTTGCATACGTGCAGGTTTCTTTAACTCTACCACGTACCACGAAATCCTCACATTTATGTGCTACTACCCTCGTTTGTTTCATCTTCCTCCCGAAGGCTACCATTATCACGATTTTCTCCGACTAAGCGTGTTTTGCGACCCCATGCTGCCTACTATCACCCCTCTGAGTTTGTCTGTCAATTTTGGCAACAAACTGTATAATGAAATTATTTTTCATTAGTCAGTTTAAAAGAATGAAAATGTGAACATGTCTTTAAAACAAGCGTTATTAAAGACACGGCATTTTGATCAATAGAAAGAATACAATTTCTTACGTTAACGTTGGCATGTAATGCCCTTTTATAAACGCTATATTGAGAGTTAAAATTTAGAAATATACTAAATGTTTACCAAACACTTATCTCTGACACGTAATGGTGTTACAGATTTCATCATGTGGAAAAAATAACAAATCTTGTATAACGTTTCTCTTTAACACACTATAATATATAAAAAGGAATATATATGTATATATATATGAATATTTGCTTAATTATAATTGTGTGAATTATTTTATATATATTTAAATATATATATATATATAATAAATTCTGGTAAAGATCTACAGATGGCAGTGGGTGTTTTTAGGGACAAATTGCTTTTATTTATCCATGAGGGGAAATAAAGTTATTTATTTTTCAAGCGATCTATAGGTAAAAACTCTTTTTAAGTGCATTGACCTTATTTGTTTAGCCGCAAATAAAATAAAGATTTACTAGAAAAACTCAGCAAATCATTCTTATTTCATGCCGATAATAATATTTGTTTAGCAATGAGAAAAAAATGGCATTTTCCTTCGAGATAACATAATTTATCCCTCAATTTACAAGAATACTTTTTTTAAACGTACATTAATATTTTTAAACAAATACCTCTAAGCAGGGAACTAATATGATTTAAAGAATTTTTCAGTGTCAAGTAGTTAATGTCACCGAACTCTTAAAATTAAAAGAAAATATTGAAATAAATTAAACTATGCTCCAAAATTTAATTTGAATTGAATATATTTAAAACTATGTTTGAGTGTTATTGCAAAAATAACCGACGAATCGAATTATTTGAATAATAATAGATTTCTGACTAGACAAGGACAAACAGATGACTTAACGAAGACACATCAACATATATACACAAAGAAATATTATAACAGATCATTTAAAATAGAGTTAAATGCTCTCGTTATAAACCAACTCCACATCATTCCAGAAATAGCTCCCTAGATCAGTTGTGCTAGAAGGAATATAGACAAATAATGTCTGTCTCCGTTATTGCTATAAACGCACAAACAGGTTCTCATCTAGAATGCGCATTCTTCTAATCTCCCCTGGTATTCGTTTCAAAGATCATTTGTTGTATATCCTAATGGAAATTTATAATAGGGTCAATCAGGAGTCTTCTCGATGATTCCTTTGCAATATCATATTTTTTTGCGAAATTTGTAGACAAGGGTGATCAATTGGCTTTTCTGGTAAGCCTGGTCAAATCTACTTGGGTTGTCATAATCTTATTTTTCATGTTCATTGCGGAAATTGATTTAAAAATGCAACTGCTACAGGGAAAATAACACGCATGGCGTGTTTCAGTATCTAAATATTTGTTTTCTTTTTAATATCTTAATGGTATCAAAATTTTCATTTAAAGATGAAAAATAGATTTAAAAAGATAATGCATCTATACAAACAAATAAGCCTGATGGCATTAAAATATTATTCTGATTCCATGAGGCCGATCAATAAGAAAATCCACTTGATTCTCATTGAATCCCTACAAATAGCACTTTATATCTTCAATAGTTTTGAGCCAAGTTTTTAACCCATAACTGACAGTTAAATTTCCGCGATTCGATTCCTAGTGCGGTGTTTTGGGAAGGCGAAGAAGGGGCACAAATAAACAATTTTTCTTTGAAATAAGTAAAAAAAAATGTCAAGGGCATTTTGTTGCATTCAAAACTCTTCATAATAGTTTTACTAATAGCAGTGCCATGGAAAGAATCGAATTTCAAAAAGAGGGATATATACGTCAGGGGCTTTTCACGCATCGGTTGATCGAGATGGATATATACATTGGTGGCAGTTAAGGGGTTAAAATCGGCCAACTTCTTTCATTTCCCTCAAGGCATTATAATCAGAAACTTTTGGTTTGTGATATCATTTTTTATGCAGATAAGCGTAAATTCCTGAGACATTAAATATATACTTGGAGAGTATATTTATATATAAACAAGTATTCATACAACTAGTACATAGTAGGGCACAGTTTTTCAAACTGTGAGGTGCATCCCCTGGGGAGCATGATAATTTTACAAGGGGGGCGAGCATATTGAAACGTCGAAACACAGAATATTATTTTAAAAAATTGTAAAATTCATTGACAGTAAGCAAACAAAATCTATTCTGACAAAGTAAAAAAATAAAATACACATCCATTTTATAAACTTAAAAATATATAACTACTACACAATATAATGCATAATAATTTCACAATACTATAATAACTAGTTTAATAGTTACCAGTGGCCCTATGTGCTTGCCATATATAAATTTATGTCTACAAAATGTTAACTTTTAATCTTGATAATTTGCATCTTTTACAATTAATCCTTAAATGACAACAACAAAAAATGAAGCTATTCACTCCCCAATGCCAGCCACCGTTTTCCACTTTGGCACGAGTATGTGATATATTTGGGGGGGGGGAGTTAAAAAAGGAATAAATAAACAAATCCTCTGAAATAAGTAAATCGTTCACAAACACTGTCAATGTCCTTTTATTGCATTCCAAAGCCTTCGAAATAATTTTATGAATAGCAGTACAAGGAAAAAATGGTACTTCGCAGAGAAGTATATATACGTTCTTAGCAGTTAACGCTTTAGATGAGCGAGCCATTTATATAAGCCAGTGACAATTAAGAGGTTTAAGTCGTACAGTAGATTTTGCGTCAAAGTATAGTATTATTGAATTCAATACACTGTAATTGTAAGGAAGGGGGGGGGGTGATGAAAAGTATAATTGAATATTGGGCCACAAATATTGAAGGTTTGAGAAACACTGTAGTAGGGTTTTCATTTATGTTTCTCCTTTGCATATGCAAACTTAGAGTGCTAAAAGAAGGGAATATACATCTGTGCCTACTTAAGGTGATTGATTACATCCGGAACTGGGAATTTGGAAAATGGCATGAATATATTTTTGATATTTAATGCCAGTTTAATAAGAATATGAATTGACTGAAAAAATTATTAGTGCAAGAAATTACTCAAATGCCTTGTACTGCAAAAATTACTTAAGGAGCAAGTTTATAAAATATGAATCCATAACACATTTCTGTCTATATTTGAAGAAATATACGACGATAATTGGTTATAAAGGACACCTCTTGTATTTGAATGCCTAATTCAATATTTATTAACTATATTTCATCAGAATTCCGAATTTTGATAGTTACAGTAGAAAAACTTGTAAGCTCTTAAAATTCAAATTAACACTGATGTAAGATTTTCCCTTGATGGCAAATGAAGGATTATTAATTTATAAACACTGCTTAATTTATTAAAAAAAACACATATTTATGAGAAAATTAAAAGAAAAAACTATTTATAAATTTTACAAAATATAAAATATTGACGTCTTTAAAAAATTTTAAAAGGAAATAAACAAATACACTGGTGAAAACAAATAAAGACACAATTGTTACTTTTTTACAATAAAAAGAAACTAACAAAGCAAATGAAATCAAACCTGGCCAAAAAATCATCCGACATAAGACAATATTTGGAAAATTAAAACGGGGGACAAACTGCACCCTAAATAATGAAATCGGTCACTTAACCAGCCCAGCAGCTGACCGAGACCCTGTAAGTCACAGAATAATATGCCTAATAATTTGTAGGATCACCTATAACATCTACACAACTCTCGCATCAGTTTTTCATACTGATTACAAGGGTCCTTATCAACTCCTGTGGCAGCCACATCACCTCTTGAGCTCATCAATGATCTTTGGAGTGGGTCTTTGAGCTGAATTTGAGTATCCAATGGCGTCCCACACTTGTTCAATGGTATTAAGGTTAGGGGACATCGCAGGCCACTCCAGTCGTTGATATCCTCCGATTGGAGGACCAACAGAGCCTTGGGTGGACATGCTTTATCGTCCATTTAAGATTAAATTTGTTTCAAATTACACTCAGAAATGTCAGGTATAGGATTCAAGGGTCTTGTTCATGTACCATAGACTTGTCAAAGTATCTCTATAAAACACATGAAAGTCGGTATACCCTTCTGCAATGCTGTCTGTTCAAACTATCTCACCACTTCAACCACAGCGGTCTTTTTCGACTATGTTTAAAGGGATGATATCGACTACCGGGTTCTTCTCAGCTGAGAACACATGTCGAGTCACTGTCCAGACGAATCGTGACTCATCATTGAATAGAAACCGCCCCCAACTTCTGTCAAATGCAGATGTTTTCAGCAACATGCTTGACGGTATTCTTTTTTTTGTGGGGCACCGTCAAAGGGATGCAGACTACAGAGCGACTGGCATACAAGACCGCTTGTATTAAGTCTCTGGGTGACTGTACCCGTGAAAATTATGTTCTTTTTGCTTTATACAGGTTGTGTTGCTGTCACGGACTTATCTCTTTCAGCTAGATGATTCAAATAACGGTTTTGAGCCGGCGTTGTTGTCCTTTAGTGACTTTGGCCAGATCGGTTAACCAAAATGTTCCTGTTTCTATGAACTGTTTCCATTGAGTAGACACCACATTTCTCAAAATTCCGAGGTCCCAGCAGCAGGTAGCCCATGATTGGTCCGCCTCGAATCTTCCAGCTATCCGCCAGCTTGTGACATTTTTTTGAACGACGGGTAAACAAAGAAATTTAAAAAAAATTGGTCTAAGTTACGATGTTTCAGAACGTCCTTACGCTACAAGCTTCAGAGAGCAAGTGAAGTATCTGTACACAAAGTCGAACACAGCATTATTGCATTACGACGGCACAGGTCACTATGTAGCAGAGTTGTCTGTGAAGAACTCAGCTATCATCTCATACCTTATTTGCACGTAGTCATTAATTATTGCGTTATTTTTCTTTAAAATAAAACGTTTCTATTCTTAATTTTTTTCAACAGATTTTTTTAAAAAATAATTTGGCCTTAAGAATGCTAATATTTAAGGAGAATATAAGCTTCAGAGAAAATTCTTTAAAGTAAAAAAGAACATTTATGAGACAATCTATTACATATCTACTAATTTCAATCACCATTATAAAAGTGAACACTCATTTAGCAGAGTTACAGGTTTTCTTGACTAGAGAATTGTCAAAATTATTGATAAAAAGTAAAATTTCTTTACACAAACATTATCAAAATCCACGGTACATAAAGAATTTATTTACAGAAGGAGACCCGCAAGTTTATATGAAGCGCTTAGATGCGTATCCAGCGGCTAAAAATATTCTTGACGACTTTTATGCATTACAATTGCAAAATAGTATTCAAATTCGATGGTTTGGGGGGAAAAGACCTGATGCAACAATATATACAGAAGCTATTTTATTATTTTATTTTTTTCACGCATCAACCGTTTCTATCTAAGGAAAGTTTGGAAATAAATCTTTAAATTTAAAATTTATGGCCGTGTCAGCGTATCATCTGCGAGACAGACAGAATTTTATTATTTGAGCTTATTGAATTTGCTGGAATTTAAAAGGAAAGGTGTTTCAATGGGATATCAGTTTTATTGTAGCTGAAAAGTTTTACTTTTGAATTTAACAAAATATTTCGGAGAAATATTTATCCATTTTTATAATCAAGAATGTCTTGCAGTTCTTTCTTCATTTGCATTTGTTATTAGTACGAAATACTCGTTTTTGCTCCTTTTCAAAATGTTTCCAGTAGATTAAAATAAAAATCTACTTATCTTATATCAATAATTGATATGTTAAAAGTTATACAATTTTGCACACTTTTATGCTCTAGTGTTTTTTATATGATGAAAAAATACTTTGTACTTGAGAAAAATAATCAATTCATAGAAAAAATAAATTGTTGATTATTTTTATTTCATACATATATATTTATATTTCATATTTTATATAAAGAATTAATTATTTTTTATTTCATATATATATATATATATATATATATATATATTTATATTTCATATTTTATATAAAGAATTAATTATTTTTTATTTCATATATATATATTATATTTTTTTTTATAAAAAATTAATTATTTTTATTTCATATATATATAATCAAAATATCTCTACAAGATAGAGATGAATTGACATGATTAATACTTAAAAGAATAGCAATTGCTAGATAACCAGACAACAGAATTTAAAAGGAGATATAAAAAATTGAAATAACAGAATAAAATATAAAAATATAAAGGAATGGATGCTACAGTATTATCAACATTGCTGACTTAGGACAGCTTGTATACAAAAATTCCTCTTAAAAATTTCTCTCTTTAAAAGTGGGGTTGAACATGTTTTTTAGCCAGCCAACCTTCCCCTTTCTGTTAATAATACCAAGCAAAAACCAATTGGAAATAATGGATAGGAAATCTAAATCCATTATGAGAAAAAGTTAACTTACCTAAAAACTGCACACACAAATGCAGAGCCGCGCTATATCTGAGTACAATAAACAAGTTATTGCCAGATTCTGGACCCAAATACAATTTCATAACAAAGCAATGACTGAAAAATAGCACTTAGCAAAAGTATGAAAAGAATAGAAATAATAAAATAAGAATTGTAAACATACCACCATTATCTTAGAGACTCTAATATGATTTAAAAGTTATAAAAATTTTTAAAAAGTAATTTTTTCTAAAACTTGAAATCGGGGGTATTTAAAACTGTCTAGGAAGAATAATAAATCTATAATATTAACCTGTTAAAACTATGGAAATTTAATCCTTACTATTTAGAATTTCTTTATTCAAATATCTATTAATAAAATTAATTGGGTAGTTTTGAATTAAACAGTATTTAGTAAAACGTTTATAGTTTTTTAATTTTTCTGATTTATTAGAAACTAGAAATTTATTGCGTAGGGTGTAATTAATAACAATATTTCTGAATATAGATACATGCACATTACTCTCCAATGCAAATATATATATATATATATATAATATTTTTTTATAAAAATTCATTATTTTTATTTTATATACATGAAATACCTTTTTCTCAGAAGAATTTTTCTTGATTATTGAATATTATGTTCGCGGGTTGTCATGGTTATACTTGAGGAGACTTGGTACTTTTTATTTTATTTATTGATTTAGAAGGGCATCTGAAACAGCAAACATAAAAATGGACATCAGAACACACACAAACACAAGATGCAACTATTTACACATATTTTAGACGAAGACAAGGAGACAAAGAGAGCGAGGAACCGACGCTGAATATCACTGGGAAATGGAACGCGAAGCGTTCCTCCATCCCATATCAAAGATGAATGTGGCCTTATGTTGAGAGGCCTTGATGGAAGATCGTAACCTGATTGGTTGTTAGGATGTGGCAAAGAGGTGTGGCTAGTGAAGCTTCTTTGAAGGCAATCCAATTTGGCGGGAAAAAGTCCTGCAGTGATATGAGTAGCCTGGATGCCATTGGCTGATAATTCCCTGCGAGTAGGCACACAATTGGCTGTCCTGATACATTGTAACAGGAGCAATAGGTTAGATGTAGTAAAAAAGCCAGCCTGTGTGGGAATTGCAGAGAGAATTTAGCTATTGAAAAGAAGAAGAAAAATTAAAAAGAAAAAGACTCTTTATTTTTATACTGGCTTGTGAAGGTCACGGGACTCCTTCAATCAGAAGCCACGATTAGTCATAAACTGGGGAAGCTAGTTTATGACGCTATCTTATTATTCAAATACCATTAAAATACTGATTATTTGGATAGACAAGTTAAAATAATTTAATGCGTTAGTCCTGAAGGACTGTACTAAAGAATTAAAAATTTCTGAAAAGGGTACTAGAGATAATTATTACAAAAAATATATATTGATTACTTATTTAAGAGCATATCTTATTTCTAAATATTAATTACTTATCACCATGTTGGTCTTCAAAATTATACTTTAAGCTATTTTTATAAAAGTTACATACAACAAAACTAACTTGTTATACTACTCTCAAGTCCATAAATTAAGGATAACGCAATCTTTGGCATACAAAGATTCGAAAAAAAAACGTTTCTTATTCATAAAGTCTATTTCTGAACAAAAATTAAAAAACAAACAAAAAATGCATGTGTTTGATATCATTTACAAAAACTACGATTTTTTCTCCCAGGATTAATTTTAAAAAAAATACCCCAAACAAAAATTTAATATTACATGATCAGTATGAAATTTTTCGTACTGTAAGTTTCCCTTTTCATATAAAAAAACTCATTATCAAACTAATCTTCGAGAAAATTAGTCCACTCAGTAAGCAATACACTCCGAAGCTCCATAACACATGTAAACGGTGGTTCAAATGCTGCATCTCGTCGACCAAGCATGTGTCACACGAGTTCTATTGAATTCAAGTCAGGTAAGAGTGCTGGTCTTTCCATACAGGTGATATCCTCAGATTTAAGACATTCGTCACGATGTTCGCTTGGTGATGTTGGCGTTGTTATCCATAAACACAAATTGTACACTCATAGTACCTCTAAGGAAACGTACTTGTTGTTTTAGAATGGTGTACCGATTAACTTGCTTTACCATGGTTCAGATTTGAACAAGATGTGTTCTGGAGCCTAGCATAATGCTCTCTTCCAAACTAGCAATTCTGCCCAACAATGAAGGTGACGACGGGTATCTGCCGTTCCTCATATGGAAGTCCAACATGAAACAGTCTGCAAACTAAACCTGTACTCCTCGGGAAAAATCACACAAGCCCACTGTGACCGGTGTCCACATTGCATGTCCTCTACTTCAGGCTAGCCACTGGCAACAGTGAGTTGTGCTGTAAGTGGAATACATCTGGCAGGCCTGCGAGCATATATATCAATATTTTCCAAAAGTCTGTACATGGTTTGCTTTGAAATTGTCATAGCTGACGAGAAAAATCAGATGTTGGGTTCCGTCCGCTTCTTTTAGCAATCACTACAAAAAGGGTGTCTCGGAGGCAACCTGTTTTGTAATGTCTACTGATTTTTGTTTCATCTTGGAATCGTTTCCAAAATCTAGAGAGAGATGGCACTTTGGACAACTACAAGCTCTTCGGATACTTCCAGATGAATGCACCCACATTCTAGGAAGGGCGATAATTCTACCACGTGAAAATCATCCACATGCGTCATCTGTGTCATAAATATTCGGTTATGGTACTGAATGGCTTACAGAACACGAACTTCTTTACGACCATTCCTTATTGCTCTTCCCTTAAGATCGAGTCAATTTTACGTACTATAGGTGTCATCTGGTGGCGTTTTGCAATCTATAAAAATAAATAAAATTGAAGTGTCTGTTTGTAATTTCAAATTAGCAGCTTTTTACTTAATGCACGAAAAGTATATACGGTACTCATAACAAAAAACCAATTTTTAAAATTTTTGTCTGTCTGTTTTGTTCCGGCTAATCTCGGAAACGGCTGGTGCGATTTTAAAAATTCTTTCACTAATGGAAAGCTACATTAACGGGGAGTAACATAGGCTATATTTTATTCCCGTATTCTTACGGAACGGGAACTATACGGGTGAACGTGAAACTGAATGCCAAGATGAACGCCAAATTGAACGCCAAGCTGAGCTAATGAAGTCGTTGTTTTGTTTACTGGCGACCGATGCTCTTCATGAGACATAATAAATTTACGCGCACATGATAATACGCTGACACGTGTCATAATTTTTTTTTTATGATAGTTATCTCACACTGTTCAGTTAAGTAGAGCATCGGATGTTTCGGATGCACTTTTAAAAATAATAAATCAAGGCTTCATAAGCAAAAAGCAATGCAAGAAACAAAAAATTGATAAGTTTTACGGTTAGTTTTAATCCTTTATTTTTTTTTTATTTACATTTTTAGTCACATTTAAACAATAGTTATTACAATCCCAATCTATATCTATAGAAATAAATAAAACTGAAGTGTGTCTGTTTTTAATTTCAAATTAGCAGCAATTGTTTGCGGGGCGGGGTTTAAGGGGCGTTAGAAATTCCGATTTTTAAGTTATTAGACGTACAGTCTTGAAACTTGGTA
>BMAO01032989.1:0-67822 GCA_019973975.1 Trichonephila clavata
TTATGATTTCTAAAGCTGTTTCTGATTAGGACCAGCAAAATTACGGTTAAATATATTTTAGGGATCTAACCTTCCCGTACAGCAGAAATTTCGACATAATAGCAAAACATAACCATATTGAAAAGTTAGGCCTAAAACCAACCACGTGTAATTTGCAAAAGACAGAGAAATAAAATAAAAATAATATAAAATATGAAAGGAAATGATTATTAACAAGAAAAAAATAAAAAATAATTTTGAAAAGGAAAAATAAAGCAAAAACTTACATGAAAAAGTGCAATCCACAACAGAGCATAAAAAAAGACCAATACATTCAAATATATATATATATGAGTGTGTGTGTTTATATTTACTTTAATACAGCTTCCCAACGATATTCATTGTACAGACAAATGCCTGTCTTAAAGAAACCCTGATTTTATATATATATATATATAAAGTTTCTTTCTGTTTGTCTGTAAAAACTGTTCTAAATGTTAAAAAATAAAAGTTGATTGATGAAAGATCCGGGGAATAACATGAGTGCTTCAAAAATTTTAATTCACTTAAGTTCACAATTGTTTTGTGTGCATATGCGTCCAAGCGTTGTCGAGAAAAAATATTGGAGTATGCTATTAATAAGTGATGGAACTATTATTTTCAATTTTTAATGCATTCCATGAAATGGAAGTATAAAAAACAGTTAAATTCGTTTCCACTAATACTGCTTTCAAATCATCATTTCTTGCGGATGTTTTGGGACTTTTACTTTGTTTATTTTATAGGGAAAAATCCCAGAAAATTGTATTTTTCAAGGCGATGCTTCACTTTTCGATCTTTAACAATATTCTCTCCAAATACCTGGTTTATATAACGTGCAAGTTTTGCAGCATTTTTATAAAGTTTATAATATCAAAAAAAATTACTGGAATATTGGAAGTATTCATATCCTCCCAAAATTTTGAAACAAATAACAAAATGGAACACTTTTGAGGAAATTGTCTTTGTTGAAATGTGGCTGGTAGTGAGCAATAGAACTAAAAACGAGTTTATGCAGAAAAGAAAAGCATAAAGAAAGCAGAAGACAAATACGTACATGCAAGGAAAATCTGAAATCTCTTATGCACCAACCTATTATATATACTTACATCATCCGCGTATTCTGGCAATCAAACAAATGTTTACTGGAAACCATATGATTCCAAAAGTTTCCTGTTGACAAAACCTGTAGAAGCTGAGACGGTTGATTTGTCGAATCAGCCACTTATCCAGCCAAGTGTTTTCTCGCCAAATCGATAAAAGCGCCATATCTGGTAACCCTTTTGATTTTTGTATCTTGAGGGAGAAGTCGGATCGTGTTCTAGTAGGGTTGCTACTCCAAAACACAATACGCAAAAACGCGCCAAATTAGCGATTTTTCATAATTTGGCAAACCAGTGGCCGATTCGACAATTTCACCACTGAGACCTCCAGAGTGACCCAATAATGATTTTGTATACTGTCTTAGATGTTTGCGCGTTTGTCCGTAAAAGCCTTTGCTGTTCGTTTTCTGAGCGTTAAATAAAATACTAATTTTTAAATAACAAAACGCTGTGAACATCTGATCCATACTTTCTAGGAAAGGTTCATCAGAACTTCAAAAGCGACATTTTGATATGCAAAGCATTTTTTTAAAAAATAAATAAATGATTAAAAAAAATTTTTAAAAACTCACCTTAACAAGGCATTACAATTTCAGATTCCAAATATTCAGCATTATTTGAGTTTCCGTCATCTTGTTTCATTCTTTTAAGTCTTTTGTCTTGTCTAACGTCTTTAGACTTTCGCAAATTGACATATCTTGCCCTTATTATCCTTTCGTTTTCGAACCGTTCCATGCAATGTGTTGCATAATACCCTAGCTTTATATGTTCATTTTTTTAAAATATCAACCTTTATTACATTCCCTTTATTAAAAGATGCAATAGCGTCATATGAGTCAAAGGAAAGTGTTTCTGTATACTCAAATGTCTGTATGACAACACGAGACCAAATAACAGTATTGATGTTTTCATTCGGATTGTGAGTACTTCCATACAAGCACTTCTTCAACGAATCTGGATCCAAGAAGTCCCTAAAAATAGACCTAATGACTTCAACAACAGCAAATGGAAGTTTTTGTTTGTGGTGGTAAATTTCTGGAGTTGTGCTTTCTTATACTAACACCACATGTGAGGGGCTGATGGACAAAATTCATTCTGTAGATTTTTATCTGTTGATATTTTGTGACGAAATATTTATGTTAATAATAGCATTTTTAAAACCAGTTTTAACCTCCTTTGTATATGAGTTTTTCAAATCACTAAACTTTCTTTTTCAGATGTAGAAATGTTAATCTCAGAAGCAGCAGCCTGATGTGCTACCTAGTCACATGTCAGATTTGATTTGAAGTTACTTTTCCTACTGCCTTGATTGAAATGTTATTGGCGTTTCTTAAGGACCTCTGATAGATCCAGGCATTTTAAAAATGTAACTAAATAATAATAAAATTCAAAATAATCATTTTGTTAGAGGTTATGCAAATCTAATCACTGTAAATACAACCTCAGAACAACATTTTTTAAAAAGAACGGTTTTCATCAAAAATACAGACATAAACAAACCAAAATTAGTTGCAGGGGTGAAACCATTTTCGGGATGAAAATTAGCTGAGGCGTATCAATTAGCATGTGAGTGAGTGAATATTAACGTCGCACTGTTAGCTACACGATGGCTTTTGGCGACGGACTGCGTAGTTTTGAATCATGGTCAAGTAACCTGGATGACACTGAGGTGCCACCCCTCTCCTAGCCACCACACCGCACCAACGGGAGGACGTTTGAGCTCTCGGCAGATTTAACGCGCATCGCTCCACTACCCGCCGGGTCTTCAGTGATAATGGCTCGAACTCATGACACGCTAGCCCTGATCCGATACCTTGACCACTTGGCTACCACGGCCACTCAATTAGCATGATGAAAAAGTTTTAAAAATGTGATCAAACTTCTCTGGGGCCGAAGAGGAAGTGCAATATTTACCTTCTTCAATCCATTTAAATCGATTAAGCGCGTGTTGATGATCAAGTGAAAAAAACAAATCAGCGTTTCCAATTGTCATAGAGACTACAGGGAGATACATTTGGAAAGATTAAGAGCTAAAGAAGAATTTATTAATGCAATAATCTGAAATGGGCATGTTTTTTAAGATTTTAGGTTTTTAACACCTCCTACTCAATATTCAAACTACAACTCAATGCCTAACCAGTTCAGAGCCAATTTAGTTGTCTGAGGCAAGATCCTAAATTGAAACACACAAGAACCGTCTTGTGTGTTTCAATTTAGGATCTTGTAATATATATATTATACACAGTGATTTTAGGGATAAACACCGTGTATACTGAAATTGCCTTCAATATTTAATCACATGCTTTCTTCTTTTTGTATTGTTTATGCTCAAAAGTAAACCTGTATCGTTTGGATTTCCCTTTGTGGACTGCAATTTTATATGGTCAGCATTGTTCTTTAAACAGATTTATGCTTAAAAAATTTCTTGAAATTATTTAAGGCATATTGTAATTATGTCAAAATATTATAACCCATAGAAATGATATCCATTACTTGTTTGTATTGGTTACCATAAGAGCCAGCCCACCCTCAAGTCCTACAGTTTTTCATTGTTTAAAAACACACGGGTTCATAGACTTGGTTTAGATGTTTCTGTCGGTCAAAGTGGGATAAGAAACAACATGTGCTTGTTGAACTTATGATTTCCACTGTAAAAGAATTAATTTCAAATATTCAATAAAAACAGATTTAAAAAAATGTCCCTACTATCGTAATATCAAATAATTGGTTTAATATCATTTCACTCTCAAATCCAATGGTAAGATACAAATGACTTTTATTTATTTCATTTGGCCTGAGAGCTATGAGTATTGAATATTAACATCGCACTGTTCAGCTACACGAGGTCTTTGGGATGGACCTGTAATTTTGAACCATGTCAAGTGACGAGGACGGTATCGGAGCTTCTAGCTACCAATGGGAGAACGTTGAAGCTCTTGATAGATTAACGTGCATGGCTCCCCTTCACGCGGGTCTTCAGTGGTACTGGACTCGAACTCATGACCCACCAGCCACGAGTCGTATAACTTGACCCCCTGGCTCCCGCGGCCTGCTAGAGAGCTCTATGAGTGAGTTCGGACCTAGTGCCACTGAAAACCAGCTGTGTAGAAGAGCTGATGCCAAGGCTCAAAGTCCTACTGTTGGAGAGTGATGCGGTAGTTTGAAGAAGTGTTCTTGTTTTTCTTTATATTGTGACGTTAATAAATGCTCACATAGGAAAAGATGGAATCCCAGAATTTTTAATACGTATTGAAAAATTTTAATTAAGTTAGAAAAAATATATAACTGAGATAAATTATATTTTATAGAATTTCTTAGTGTTGAAATATATTCAAGCCATTGATTGCGCCTAATTTTTTTCCCCTTTCTATAAAAGCATTCAAAAAAAGTATTAATTTCCGAATAAAAACAAATGTGCTTGTCTTTAAAAACTTTATCATCGAAAAGAATGTAAAAAGGAAAGGAAAAGTACAGTGCATGTTTGCATTTTTGCAACACACACACACAATGCCGCTTTCTTTTTGAAACAAAGAGAACTGAAAAAAAGCGAAGAATCTTTGTAAATCTATTTAATGTGTCACTACATCCATTTACTAAAAAACATTTATTCATTTGCTTTACCAATTTATTTATCTACTTGTTTTGGCAATTAATTTAACTCTCCATTTGTTCCAGCAATCCATTCAAGTTACGGAGAAGTGCTTAAAAAAGGAAACTTTATGTTTCTTTCATTGATAATGCTTCACTTTAATAGTCATAAAAAAAAAATTTTAAAACCATTCGTGCAATTTTGTTGTTTTAGATTACAAGCACATAATTGAACAAATTGAACGAGTTTTGCAAATAAATTAGCAACATTGTCATTAGCATAATTAACTTCTTAATAAAAACTATTAGCGTTTTATGATATATTTCTGTGCTTTTTCTACGTTTATAGTAAAGTAGATATATTTTTGAGGGCTTTTATATATATTGAAAACCTACAAATATTTATAAAGCATAAATCTCATAATGTGTATCATGTTACGCTGTGTTGGGAACGAGATTAAATGTAAAGTTTAACTGCCCTTTTTTGGCAACTGTAGTATGGAAAAAACCTCTGTCAATAAAGATCAATTCAGTCTAATTCAATACTTGCAAACTGTAATATCTGGTGCCGAACATACTCGGGTGAGTCATACTTTATTTGTTTTATTACTTTATATTCGTTACGAACCCGAATTACGATGAGTACAACAGAAAACTTTCTATTCTGAAACGCAAGCGAACAACGCTTCGCACCGCCATTACGAAGCTGTCGACAAAATTAAATGATCCGAATAGTACACAAACCGATATAGAATTTAACGCTGAACGCTTACAAATCAAACTTAATGAATTAACCTTGGCTGATGATGAAATACACGATTTTTTAAATGATCAGAAATATAGCGAAGACATCATAGAATGCGAAAAATACTCAGAAAATGCCCATTTACTCTTGTTTAATTCTAAAAAGAAAGCTAATACAAGCGCGGCCATTTTGCCTTGTAGCAGAATTGGCAGCTCGCCAACATCAGACAGCATACATTACGCTTCACCGCAAAATGTTACGGTAAAGTTACCTACAGTAAATATAAATACTTTTTATGGCGAAATTGAAGAATTTCACAGTTTTTGGGAGCGTTTTGAAAACCGTATAGACAAAAATGAAAGTTTATCGCAGATTGACAAACATGTGTTTTTACGAGGTTATTTGGATGCAGAAGCAAAAAGATTAGCTGATGGGATTAGTATAACCGCAGATACGTACACAATGACAAAAGAGATATATATTAAAATCAAAATATGGCAATAAAGACAAAATAATACAGGCTCATCTTGATTACTTGAAAAATTTAACACCTATCAAAGATCTATCTCCATCAGCATTAAATGAGTTGTATATTGATTGTATTAGAAGATTACAAGCTTTGGATGCTTTAGGCGAAAAAACACAATCATACGGGAGAATTTTGGCTCCGAAAATACTTCGCGCTTTTCCGCATGAAATCTGTCGTAATTGGGTTGTATACGCTAAACGTGAAAATTTAGTGGAAAGTGACATAACAAAATTAATGAAATTTTTATCAGAAGAGGTCGAAGGAACAATAACTGCAAATAATATTAAAGGTTCATTGGTTCCAAGCTATCCTATAAAATCCTCCTTAGAGAATTTTAATGTGCATTCCAGACCAATAAGTAACGATAAAAAAATTTCACCTTTTTGCCCTTTTTGTGAAACTTCTGGACATTAGCCTCAACAATGCAATTCTGTTACGGACATAGACGCGCGTATACAAAAATTAAAAGTTACCAACAGATGTTTTTTATGCACTAATCGGGGTCACGTACAAAAGAATTGTTTTCGCAAAGAAAAATACTGCTGTTCCAAATGCAGGAAAAAACACCATGTATCGATATGCAAAACTCCTACTAATGAGCAGTCTGCGATTACATCTACAAACAAAATTGATACATCCACTTACAATTTTGTTCATTTACAAACAGAACGAGTTTTCATAACTGGGTCAAATGGAATTACAAAATTGACACGTTGCCTTTTGGATGGTGGAAGTCAATCTAGCTTCATTTCTTCTGATCTTGTGGACACATTAAATCTTCCCGTCATTTCAACTGGACCCTTAGACCTTCAAGAGTTTGAATCTCCAACTATTTTTAGCCATAAGCGACGCCAAGTTCAATTATCTAGCATCTGGGATAAATCTAAAGTCAACGTTATTGCATTCGAAAGCTCCAACAGGTATGCATCACACCCGTCTTCACCAACTGATGTTTCACGCTTTGCAAAAAGCAAGCAAATGAAGCTTGTTGACCCAGATGATTCATTGTCGAGCTTACCAATTGAGATTCTTATTGGTGCAGATTTCTATTGGAACGTCATGCATTCTGATGCTCCAGTCAAGCTGTCAGATTCCCTAGCCTTGGTCCCATCAAGTTTTGGATGGATACTTAGTGGATCTCGATCACATGCAACAGTTTCTTTCAATCCTACAGTTCATATTATAAATGTGGATACTTTAACTCATGAATTAGACAATATGGTGCGAAATTTTTGGAACTTAGAGAGTATTGGCATACAACCTATACAAGAGAAATTAAGATTAAGCACTCACAACGCTGAACTTTTCACTAACTTTCATCAATCTTTCAAAATCATTGATGGTAGACGAGTTGTTCATTTACCTTGAAACCAGAAGTTAAACTTACTTCGAGAAATTATGATACTGCAATCCACCGTTTTAATTCTTGGACAAGAAGAATACACGCAAATACAGAATTGAAACAAAAGTATGCTAAACAGATGCAAGATTATATTGATAAAAAACAAATCGAAGCCGTCTTAAAAGTTATACAAAATGAAGTACGATTATTTTATTTGCCCCATCACGCTGTAAAAAAGATTACGAATGAAGAAATCAAGTGGCGTATAGTTTTTGATGCTTCCTCTCACTCTCCTGGTCATCCATCTTTGAACGATGCTCTCGAAGCCGGACCAAATCTTCTACCTGACATCTTGGCCATGTTATTGAGATTTCGACTATCTAAAATAGCAATTACTAGCGAAGGAAGTCAGGCCTTTCTTCAACTGATACTTGCAGATGAAGACAGAGACGCAACACGATTTCTTTGGTACAAAACGGAGTATACTTCTGATGGGAACCTTTGCATAGCAGATGAAATCGTAACATACCAATTCACGCGACTCCCATTCGGACTCACTTCAAGTCCATATTTACTATCAGCTTCTCTTCGTGAACTGGCTACAATGTACAAGCAAACATATCCTATTGCAACTAAACACATTGAGAATAACACATATATGGATGATTTTGTAATAGGGACATCTACAAATACTGAAACTATTACTCTTTATCGAGAAATGCTGCAGCTTACATCGCATATAAGCCTACCATTAGCCAAATGGACGACAAATTCGAAGACTTTGCAAGGTGTATGGAAACAAGAAAATGTTCCATTTAGAGAGACTACACAGATTTTAGGTGTTAAATGGGATACTGACAAAGATGTTTTTCAAATTGATGTGCAGGCTAAGATTGTCGAAGCATCTAAAGAACCAGTAACAAAGCATTTACTACTGAAGCTGATGTCAAAGTTTTACGATACTTTGGGCCTATTCACTCCAGTTACTGTCATTGTGAAGATTTTATTCCAGGATACGTGGCTTAGTGGAATTAAATGGGATGAATTATTACCGCCAGATGTAGCACAACAGTGGTATAAGTGGATAAATGAGTTACATTGTCTGAAGGATATACGCATCCCAAGATGGATTGGATTTTCTGAAACTTCCGACGTCACCATCCATGTGTTTTGCTATGCTTCTGAACGTGCATATGGTGCTTGTTTGTACGCGCGTCACACGGTTAACAATTTTGCGGAGGTCAATCTCATATGTAGTCGAAGCAAACTGGACCCAGTGAAAAAGATCACTCTTCCGCGACTCGAATTGTTAGCCGCATTACTAGGAACTCGCCTACTTCAATACTTTTACAGAGAAACGAACATGAACTCATACACAGCCGTGCTATGGAGCGATTCAACTGTAGCCTTAAGTTGGATACAGTGAGATCCCAACCGTTGGAAAACATTTGTTTGCAACAGAACAACAGAAATCCTTCAATACACTACTCCTTCACAATGGCGACACTGTACAGGTACAGATAACCTATCATCTTACTCGTGGTACCTTCCCATCTCAGCTACTATCTTTGGAATCTTGGTGACATGGCCCAAAATGGTTAAATCATGATTCAGATGCTTGGCCCACCAAAGATTTTCCGTCACATTCACAGCCTTCAGTCGAAGTCGAATCACGGAAAACTGAGTCCCGATCCTTTTACGTTGCAACCACAGAACCCATCATAGATATATCTCGTTACAGTTCTTATACAAAACTACTTCGGGTGACTGCCTGGATTCTACGTTTTGTGCACAATTGTAAATCCCACCTACGTATCATTCACGAACTGAATTGTAATGAAACAGAGAAGTCTAAGGATTATTGGATACAAACTGTGCAACGTCAATGCTTTTTAGCTGAAATTAATGCCTTAAAAGAGGGACGTCCTTTACAAAAAAAATCCAAAATTTCTTTTTTCAACCCCTTTTTCAAAGATGATTATTTGCGTCTTGGAGGAAGATTACAATTCTCTGACATTCCTTTTGATACTCAACATCCCTTAATACTCGATGGAAATCACCCTTTTGTCCATCTTTTGATCCAGCATACTCACATATGTCTCCATCATTTAGGTGTGCCTATTGTTCTCTCCGAGTTACGTTCGACCTTCTGGATCTTAAGAGGACGTCAAGCAATAAAGAAAGCTCTTCACAAATGCCTACCTTGTAAGCTTTTCAAAGCAAAATACGGAATGCAAATCGAAGCTCCTCTACCTTCTGAAAGGGTTGTACCATCTGTTCCATTTACTATCACAGGGATTGATTTTGCTGGACCTGTAAATATCCGCTGTTTGAAACCAAGAGACACAGCCTACATAGCACTATTTACTTATGCAACAACACGTGCACTGCACATTGAACTCGTGTCAGATCTCACCACCGACAAATTTCTCTTAGCACTACAGCGATTTGTTGGTTGCAGAGGACTGCCGAACACAATCTACACAGACAACGCTACCGCCTTTCATGCAGCAAATAAGGAACTGATCATGTTATGGCAAACTCTATCATCAGCTAAAACTGAATACAATATTATGCCCAAAATGGCATAACATGGCGTTTCACAGCCCCACGCGAGGCGTGGTGGGGAGGCTGGTGGGAGCACCTAATAGGTATTGTCAAACAATGTCTGCGATAGGTACACGGACGAGCCCTTCTAGACGAGGAAAATCTCTCCACTGTCCTCATTGGAATAGAAGCCGTTCTGAATAGTCGACCATTAATATACGAAGAGGAAAGAGATGACAACTCAGCAGCTTTAACACCAGCTCATTTCTTGACGGTACGAAAACTAACAGCCATTCCATCCAGGCTAGAAAACACAAGGCTTAATAAAATCTACAAGCAGCAGCAGGACTTACTCGACTGTTTTTGGAAAAAATGGTCGAAAGAATATCTTCTTCAACTACGATCCTTAAATCAAGTTCGAAACAAGGACAGTACGATTAACATCCGAGTTGGAGATATTGTGCTTCTGCAAGAAGACGTCCGACCACAACACATGTGGAAGAAAGCTAGAGTGATGAAGCTACATCAGGGACGCGAAGAGAAGATAAGATCCTGCGAGCTGAGAGTTAATGGAAGAAATGTAACCCGCCCTGTACAACTAGTCATCTCTCTAGAGATTGACCAGGGTGGGGAGGATGCTGGGAACGAGATTAAATGTAAATTTTAACTGCCCTTTTTTGGCAACTGTAGTATGGAAAAAAAACCTCTGTCAATAAAGATCAATTCAGTCTAATTTAATACTTGCAAACTGTAATACGCTGTTTGTGAAAGCAAATATACTCTCTGTGTGCACTCAATTATACTTTAATAAGTTTCTCAATCAATATGTTTGCATATTAATTGTTTTTGTAGGATTAGTTATCATAAACAAGTGTTTTAGTATTGTGTAAGCAGTATAATATAATATCAAATGAATACATTTCTTTCAGATTAGATTTATTAATATAAACTACTGGCCACCGTAAATGCAACATCCTGAAGGAAGCACGCAAATAACATGAAATTTACAGCGTGCATCAGCGGAGGTGAGATATGCAAATGATTAGAATTTCAGCGCAGACACACATCACGCACGTCTGTGGCGCCACCTCAAAGCGCTATTTAAGGCTTGGAGATTTCGACGATTTCAAGTTCGGCAATTGTGCTTTTTTCAAAAAACGATCAGTTATGTCTCGTAGAAAACAGCGATCAGCTTTTGATTAAGCATCCGAGTTTGACAGAGGAAGGATAGTGGCCCACCGAGATTGTGGATTATTTTTTAGGGAAATCGGGTAGTCGTGTTGGACGAAACCAAACAACTGTAATGCGGATATGTGACCGTTGGATGCAGGAGGGTATGATGGACCGACGTGGTCGATTGCATCCACCTCAGTGGACCATTTCACGTGAGGACAGGCAAATTGTGTGCATGGCAGTGACGGATCGCTCAGTCACATCACGAACCATAACACAGCACATTGAGTTTGTAACGAATCATTCAGTGTCTGCTCGTACCATTCGACGCCGTTTACAGCAGAGTGGTCTGTCCGCAAGACGCCCATTGCCTGGTCTACCCTTGATGCAGAACCACAGACGTCTCCGCCGCCAATGGTGCGATGAAAGAAGGATGTGGGCGGCAGAATGGAATGAAGTTGTCTTTACTGACGAGTCACGCATCTGTCTGCAACACCACGATGGTCGGATTCGAGTCTGGAGACACCGTGGAGAGAGGATGCTGAACAGCTGCGTTATGCACTGCCACACTGGTCCTGCACCGGGTATTATGGTATGGGGCGGTATTGGAAATCACTCCTGTAGTACGCATTGCCGGTGCTTTAAACAGCCAGCTCAACATCTCCAAGGTGTTGGAGCCAGTTCTCTTTCCTTACCTTCAGGGCTTGACCACAGCCATATTTGAACAGGATAATGCGCGACCACACGGGCAAGCATTGTCCAAAGGTTCTTCGTCAATCAACAGATTGAATTGCTTCCCTGACCGGCTCGCTCTCCGGATCTTTCGCTGATAGAAAACATGTGGTCCATGGTTGCTCAACGATTGACCCATACTACACCCCCAGCTGTCATACCAGATCAACTTTGGCAACGTGTGGAAGCTGCTTGGTCTACTGTACCCCAAGAACACATCCAAAGTCTCTTTGAAGCAATGCCGAGGCGTGTGGCAGCGGTGATCTCCAACAATGGCGGCTACTCTGGCTACTGATTTTGGCAGGAACCACACTTCACAGAAGTCTATGAATTTAATCATTTGATACTTGGTCAACACGTTATCTACAAATAAATTTTGTTGTGCAATCTCTTGTCTTTCTTGGTGTTGCATTTACGGTGGCCAGCAGTGTAATTTTGCACTCGAAGTTGATGTAAAGTGTTAGAAGTAAAGAATTTTTCAACAATCATTGGGAAAAGAATATATAAGATCAAAACTCAAAATAGTTTTAGTTTTTGTAAATTAGAGAAATAAGTGTTGGATTTTCCATATTCTTCTTTATTTTATTATTTTTGAATGTCTAATTTGTATGGCAAGGGTAAAACCCAGATTGCTCTCACTGTTTATACTGGTTCATCTGTCACCATAGTCTGTAGTAAATGAATTGCGGAGAATTAAAGAGAATGAACTGCATCAAACTGGTTGTTCTTTTTATATTGGATTAATCTCAAGTCCGTATAATAAGTCTTGTTATCGAGTGGGTTTTTATGTACAAGAACAACTATATAGGAATCACGTTGTGTAAAATAATAATATAATATCTTAATAACTAGGAAGAAACTGAGAAAATATATTTTACCTCGTAGCTTTGAAAGATCCAAGTGGTAGCGGCAGCTTAGTGGTCAAAGTGAAAGACTCATGGCTGGTATGTTAAGAGTCCGATGCACGTTAAATATGTCGAGGCTCTAATGTCCTTCCATTGTTAGGGTAGGGAAGCTTGGAGAAGGGGTTGCAGCTCAGATGTTGTCCTCATTTGATCATGGTTCAAAATTACGAAGTCCGTTATCACAATAGTCCTCGTGCAGCTTTATAGTGTGACGTAAAAAATAATTCTCTCTCTCTCACTTGGAAAAGTGTCCGTGGTAGCTAAGTGGTCAAAGGCATCGGATCATAGATAGCCTAGTACCACTGAAGACCCACCCGTGTAGGGGAGCCATGCACGTTAAACTTGTCGACAGCTGAAACGTCCTCCCGTTGGTGTGGTGTGGTAGTTAGGAGAGGGGGTGCCAGATCAGGTGTCGTCCGCGTCACTTGACCATGGTTCAAAATGACGAGGTCTGTCTCCAAATGCCCTCGTGTAGCTGAACAGTGCGATGTTAATATTCACTCACTCACTTGGAAAAAATCTAATATTTCAATTTTCGATACACATTGTAGTTAAGAGTTTTGCGTTGTAACAGAGAGAGGTGAAAAATGTCTGCATACAATTTCAAACAATGGCTGCAAAATCATAAGAAAAGGGGGTGGGGTTAAAGGGGGGAACAAACTGTCTTTGCAATTCTGCTGTTGTTGCTTCTTATGCCACCTGATCTCAACTGAGTTAGAACCAGGCCCCCGAAATTCCTCATCACAAGGCTAGATGCACTCCTGTCGTTAGCCGTAGCCTTAAGCACCAAGCAGGTGACAGTACGATTTAGCTCGGTTTCACCCCAATTGTGAGGCAGAAAACCCTAAAGGGGTCAGGGGGCTTCTCACCACTCTTCTCCTTCCACTAACCTCACGAGAGGACTTGCGACTCAACAGCTATTTAAAATACCCCCGTACCACAAAAGCACTAAACTTTTACAAACATCCGTGCCTTCTCCAGGATTCGAACCCAGTCTCTACGGCACAGCAGTCAGCGTCGCTAATTACTATATCGGATGGGTGACGTCTTTGCTGTTCTACTGCAGACGTAGTAAACGAGAGAAAAATTTACAGTACAACATATGTCCCACTTAGTATTAAAGGTTATTTATTACAGCGTGATCCCGAATTCATAGTACAAGAGTAGGTATACATTGTTAAGTAAGGAGAATAATAGGTATAAAGAGTTTGTATAGGACTTGTAACAATCATTTATTGTATAGGAATGTAAGGGCGCAAATGAAGAGGGGGTCACAAACACAAAAAATAAGTGACGTAAGGAAAGACAAAGTGTTTATTGAAAGCGTCGCTGGCAAGTATAATGTTTACAATATGTGTTCGAAACTGCGTCCACCAGTAGCGATACATGTTTTATTGCGTATGTGGAGAGATGGGCGTACACGTTCAAAGATGCCTGGTATTTCACTCACACCTGCAGCTGCGTCAGATATTAGAGCAACAAGATCCTCATCTGAGTCAAGTGGAGTCGCATAAACAAGATTCTTCAGATGCTCCCATAAAAAGTAATCGAGGATCGATAAATAGGGGGTCAAAGACTGGTCCACCCTACCCAATCCATCGCGATCCAAACGTGACATTCGGGTAAGTACACACATAACTGAAAAATTTCCTTATCCTGCATTTG
Organism: Trichonephila clavata; assembly: GCA_019973975.1. Taxonomy (NCBI): domain Eukaryota; kingdom Metazoa; phylum Arthropoda; class Arachnida; order Araneae; family Nephilidae; genus Trichonephila; species Trichonephila clavata. The sequence goes on from BMAO01032989.1 coordinate 14,348, forward strand.
TCTATCAGGAAACTGGTCATTATACATTCGTAGCGCTAAGATGCATCATGTTGAAGGGTGGTTAGACATGTACTGCCCCCTACCGGCGCGCAACCAACTGATAACTACATTTCTCTTTCTTTTTATTTCTCCTGTTTACACCTCTAAACGTTACTTGCGATCATTTCCTACACAATAAATTATTGTTACAGGGCCCTGTATCTACCCTTAAAGTTTTTACCATGAATTTGGGACCACCCTGTATAGCAAAAACAGCATCCCCCATATAACTGGCATGGAGTTAAATTATTCATTTAAAGGAATTTTCAAAGAAAAAATGTTAAGCTATTACTATCGTATTTCGAAATTTTCTATTGTTGTTTTAATTCAAAGAGCGAACTAAATGGGAATCATTATGATTTCTCTTTTAATAAATATGTGCATACTAAACTTCCTACTAATTTCTACAATAAATATTCAACGTAATACAAAGATAGAGTGGGTACATTTATATTTGCAACCTGAAAGTCATTCAGCAACTAAAATTACTTAACAAATTAAATATGTATTATTTTCTGATATCCTTTCTGTGAATATATTTGAGAAAAATGCGTGAGTTCTATTTTTTACTTTATATTTAATCATTTTATGTTGCATCCAACGTACGTCCTTGAGGAAACCGTGCTAGAAACATCGTGTAAAAAAAGGCATGTGACATGTGGTAAATTTGAGAATATATTCCACAACTTTTTAGAAATCGTGTAAAATGAAAAAACTTTAAATATTTTCTCAAAAAAACTATGTAAAAAAGTAATAATGAAAAAAATCCAACTTTGGGGATTTTACAAATGGCAGGTACTTGTCGGCAATCAGGTTTTAGACCCTCTAGAACCCTGGGCCTCCCAGCAAAGCGGAGGTTCCGGGCGTGTATGTTACGCTCCTGTACAGAAGTATAGTATATTTTTTTTAATATCTACTCAGACACTTTTTGATATTCGATATTGTTACAAAAGGTATCTCTTTAACGAAGCAAATTTTAATTTGAGACATTATTGTCAGTCAGTAAAATAAAAAGTCCAAACAGAGTGATATCAATTTTAAAATTGAATTAAAAATTAAAATTTATGTACTTATACGTTGAATGTCGGATAATGATTGAAAATTAATGAAACGAAATTCTGTACGGTTATATGAATTCCCATTATGCAGCAACTTTCCACGATAGATAATGGGGAAGGAATCGATATATACATTTTTCCACAGACTTAAAAGTTATTAATAATTTATAGATTTTCTACTGTTAAGAGACATCAATACATTTAATATGCCTGCATATTTTTATTTTATTAACACGCTTTTATTTGCTTCACTTGTAAGTCACAGAATCTTTGAACTTATTTTTACCTACTTTAAAAGGTCAGATAAATTCAAAATTCTGCTCACTTTTCAAGGACCGATGACACTACAATAATTTAATAATTTTGTTCCATTGTCCTGTACAGGATCATCATGATTAACATTTTCCCCTTTTCAGATCCTATCCAGCATCTGGCGACTAATTCCAGATCCCATTTCCAGATTTGGCGACTAAAAAATTAAGTTGCGACTTAATTCGATTAACTATATAAGCGCGTTTTTTTTTAAATTTTTTTTAACTATAATTTATTTATGTAATTTTCATTTTATTTATGCTAAAAAATCTATCTTACTTGTTTCGTGTCATGAATCTAAAATTTCAGATGGAACATCAGCTCGGAAGTTATTTTTATCTTGATCAATGTTTGAAAAATATATACGTGTAATTTTATTTATTTATAATTTTTTATTTTATGATAATTTTTTTTTAAAATGAACGCATAAAAAATCTAAATGCATATATATTTTAGTAAAATATTTTATTATTAAGTAATATTAATATTTATTTAAAATATTAAATTGTTTAGATTAAGATTTAAAAAATTAATGAACTGAGCGTATGTTCTTGAAAGAATTTTCAAATATAATTTTTAATTATTACATTAACTAAATTTAATTAAATATTTTTGAAAAAAATGTGCATTATTTACTATTATTTATATCAGTATCATAATCTAATTTTTAGATTTGGTTTTGAAAGAATACTGTACTTCTTGTCCATACATTTCTATCATATTTTAAACAAAATGTACACTAATTATATTAGGAAGCGTAAAAATATTAGTGCTTAGATGAGTAAATATTAGTTATGTCTTCTATCTTTCGTATACTTTTTTTACAAGTATATTGTTTCTAATATAATATTAAATTATAAAAAAATCTGGATATATATATATATGCAACAAGATTAGCACTTTTATAAAATAATACAAGGAAAACGGGTTTCTGTTTTTCGTAATATGTGCACAAAAAGCAATGTCTCTATGTTTCTGTATACGTGCGATTAACAGAAGAAATATTTTTAAATCAACTGATTTTTTCAGAAAAAATAATCATTTTATTTATTTAAAGAGGTAATAAATTTCTCTCTAATCGAAAGACAAAAATATCTTTTAAAAACAGGACGAAAAGGGAATTTTTTTTTCTTGAAAACGAATTTTTTAAAACACCAAACATGCCAAGGAATTAAATTTTGAAGAAATCTTAATGAACTCAGCATTATAACATCAGATCATACCATATTATCAACGGATGCAAGAAAGAATAAAACTTCAAACTTAAAATGTATGAGTTATTTATTATGCAAGAAAAATTTCAATGTTTTTCAAATAGAAAATATTTATTAGTTAATTGTGTAACAATAAATTATCTTAAAATGAAATTATGTATGCATAAATATAAAAAATAAAAATAAATTCAAATTTTCTCTTTCATATAGGCACAGCCGAAAGATTAAACGACTATAAAGCATCAATATATATATCATATTTGACTGGCTTTGAAACTTTTTACTGGCGAGGACACTAAATGCAAGCAGAAACGTGATTTAAATGTAAAAATTTATGCATGATGTTTGCCATTTTTTTAGATATAGATGAGAACTACATTTGTAATTTTGATAATATTTGTACATCGAAGAATAGCATTTATTAAACAAATTAGATATATTTTTAAAAAATATTTATATTTTTGTTCTACGGTTTTCCTCATAAACTTTTTTCTTATTTCAGTTCATCGTATTAGTTCATTCTTAATCTACTTTTTAACATAATTTGTTTAAAATTTATTTTTTCTTAGAATATAATAGCCATAAAAATTACATAAATTATAGTATGTACTATGTCTAACAGATGGCGACACCAAAACAATATTAAGTGTTCATGTAAAAACCAAATATTGTATTTACTGAAATCTAAACCACACTAATATTCCAGCGTTGATGCTACTGAAAATCGAGTGTGGCTTAGAATCGAAGACAAAACATATATTGGAGAGAAGAAATTGAATTTGCACCTTTTCAAAAGGAAAAATGTAACGTACCATTCTAGCCACTTGTGCAGATGACTTTTCTAAGTCCGCAGTTTATCGCCAGTATCCAGTCTATCCTAAACATCATTGCTCGTATATTTTGGAAAAAAAATTTTGTGCGTAAGCTTTCTTTTAATCCCTTAAACATAAAAGATATCGGTTAATGCATCAAGATGAGTTCACTATGACACAAGTATGAAAAAGAAGGCAATTTTACGAGAAGGAAAAAAAAAAAGAAACAGAGCATCAGCCACTGAACATTTGACACGCACGAAAACAAATACATGACAATATAGCTTAAACAAAATCATATAACTTTTGTTTGTAAGTGTTAAACAGTCTTTAATAATAATTTTTTTTAAATATTGCATGATTAATGACAACACCGTGGGGGGGGGGGGGGAGCGACACCGACACCTGGGCAATGTGTGTAACTTATAAAAAAAATAATTGTTAATTTCTAATTATTTCTCATTATTTTTTAATCCCTGAAATATTGGATATAGATGATCCTTTACATAATTTTTTTTTATTTATTCTCAAGAATGTGTAAAGAATTTGGGGTGCGGCTTAGAATCAATGATAAACATTTTGTCACAAAAATATTTTGAGAATTTGGGGTGTGGCTTATATTCGAGTAAATACGGTATTATTTAAATTGCTTCGAAACAAATAGAATATCCGTTCACTATCGTTCAAATAAAAAGAACTATTAATATTCTTGTAATTTATATAAATATTAATATTTTAATTTTGCAATTTCTGAAACTAATTGAACTTTTTAAAAAGAAGTGCCCTTCATTTTGATATTAAATTGAAATCAGAACTTTTTTCAAAGTAAATATTGTCACCCGTTGAATCTGTAATTATTTTTTGTCATTTCAGTGAAATAATATGGAAAAAAAAATTTTATATTTATTTATTTAACCAATCTTTTTAACTGAAAGTCTTAGTACTTACTTTTAGTGCTAGATGGCAGCACGAAAGTTACCAATTTTCTTTGCTTATTCAAAGTTTTCTCAAATTCTTTGAGGATAAGAGCCTTTTTTTTATTGCTCCATATCCCACAAATCCCGTATAACACACAGTAACTGTATTCTTCTTTGCAAATAAATCTCACGATATTTTTGTGAAGGAAAAGTAACGTTACTTTCTCAGTTTAGTTATTTTTTCACCATAATATAAAAAAAATGGGATAAATATATATAAATTTGTTTGAGTTGAGGGAAATTAACCAACATATTTTATCAGCTTTAAGAAGAGCTCAAATAATTCGTAGAATTAGGAATATATATTCCTACAGTATTGAATATTTTTTTACGCACAGATATCAATAATTTACATTCATAAGGTAATTCATTGATTTTCTTCATATGTCTAAACAAATGTATGTATTATAGGGGCGATGTCGAAGCACAGTGGCACGCGTGCCATCAATGGCGCATGACCCAATATTTTGGGCACGCTAGCGATTAAAATGGCTTGCATTTTATTTCAGAATGAGAAAGCTCATTTCTGAAATATTACGAATAAACGCAAGTGATCGGTGGCGCACACCCACGTTTTATTCGTTTCGCGGGCAGAAATAGTTTGTTATTGTCTTGCTGTAGTTATGTCGTGAACTACAATTGCTTATGATGCAAAATTTGTGTACACATAACATAGTCAATTTCATTGACATAACTGTATATTTAAAGTTTATTTGTGCTATATATTTAGGATTTTTAACTTTTATTTAATACGGCTAGTTCAGCAAAAGAACAAAGAGTGCAAGATAGTAACTGTAACAGAAAATTTCAAGCTTGGTGAATCTAGAAATATGGCATTGTTAGTAAAGGCGACAAATCGGTGTGAGTTTTATGTTCTGGAACAGTGATTATGCAGAAACATCTTCTGTAAAACGGCATTCTGAAACAAATAACAAATCCTCTTGTCAAAAAAGTGAACCAGAGAAAAAATAATTGCTTAGAAACCCTTTCGCAGATGACTCCAATTCAGCATGCATTCTATAAAAGTAACATCTTACAATCTTAAATATAAGTTATTTCCCATCCAATCTGCAACACACAACAGAAGTCACACTAATGTTACTTTAACTTAAATTTCACGTATAAATAAAACATTTGCAACTACACAGTACAAAAAGTACTTTTCGTAGTAAGTAAAGAGTTTTGAGCTGTTTAGTATTTAGCTTTTTTTTCCAATAATTAAAAGTCAAAATTATTTGATGGCACGTCCATACTTCATTAAGCACTTCTTTAGATAAAATGACACGTTGATCAATAATAGTTCGCCACCCTTCTACTACAGGATATCAATTTGTAAAAACTATATTTCTATTCAACGTGTGTTTTCTTTTGTACATAAAAAAATCGTTTAAGTGAAAATTAGTGCACTTAATAAGTATTCACACAAACTAGGGATAATTATTTTATTCTCTTTCTATTTTTAAATGCTCATCCCCACATTTTGGTGGTATTTGGGAATCAGGAATTCGATTCGTCAAATTTCATCTAAAGAGAGTGTTGGGAGAAACCATATTAAACTCTGAAGAGTTAACCACCTTGCTCACACAAATCGAAGGATTACTAAATTCTAGGCCTCTCTCATACGTTAATGATTCTGACATAGAATGCATATCTACATTCACCCCTTCACATTTCCTTACAGTTAATGTCCTTCTCTCAGTTCCTGAGGAGCTTCCTTCAACCTCCAACCACAGAAATCGCTGGGAGTTGCTACAGAATATCGAACGTGGCTTTTGGAAGAAGTGGAGCTCAGATTTTCTCTCTTCCTTACAACCTCGCAAGAAATGGCAGGTCACACAACAAAATTTGAAGGCAGATGACATCGTGTTGATCAAAGAGAATGGTTCTCCTGGTACATGGCCAATGCCTCGAGTTCTCCAAGTGCATCCAAGCAACGACGGACTGGTTCGAGTTGTAACTGTGAAAACTCAAGACTCCATTCACAAACGACCTGTTCATAAACTCTGCAAACTTTCAATATATCCGATATAGTTCGGATATAGGGTGGGCGTATGTTTCCTACACTCCTCACTTAACTGTGACTGAGCACGATTCTTTTCCGCCTTCCTATTCCAACTGAAACTTTTAGACCCCGCACCAAAACATTCTGTAAACAGGAAGAGCAACGGACGGACGCAAGATCTTTGTCCGCTCCAATCCGCAGCACCTTCAAAGGTGTAATTTTCATGAACTTGCAATATTACTTTAATTTATGTTGTAAATTTTAACTGTAAATATTTTCTGTAATCTAAACATTAGTATTATCTTCGTCTATGGCTTTATTTCGAACTCAAGCAACGGAACCAAATGCGAAATTTATTCAAACAATTTTTTAAAAAAAACAAATATTTATCCTCTTAACTGTACACGGAAAAACAAAATGCATTTTTTTTTTTTATTGAGTCACTATTTTAAACTGTCTTATTAATTTGAAATGAGTTGTAGAGTTTAAAAGTGCATTGTCTGATACATACAAAAGCAAGATGTATTTATTTTACAAAAACGATAGGAAGTGTCGCGATTAAAAATGTGTCAAAATATTCGTTTTATGTAATAAGTTTTAGCATTGCAATGAGATAATATAATCAAATATCCTATTGCAAATATCCATTAAAAACTAAATTTGAAGTTTTTGTCATTTTAAAATACATGCTTACAACCCGATTATTTTGCAAAATGATCATATGACCTACCTTGCTATTCATAATCATGAATTTCAAACCTAGTTGGATGCGAGGAGGAGTAACCCACGACTGCTTACTTTATTTTTCGAAAAACTCATATTCAGGCTATATCGGGACTAATTCTGGATATCATGATTAATTGTCCCAACAGACTGTATTGTGACTAATTCAAACTAAATCGTCAGGATGAAACTCTTTCTAATTTTTAAATAAGCCTGGAGATTATTAATAAACAAGAAAATTTCAAGTCCCGTTTATTGTTACTTTGATTAATAGAAATAAAGAAACTGGGTTTGAGGTTTTTGGGTAGAATAACGACGGCCCATGAGTTTTCAACTTTTAACGGTCAAGTGAGTGAATATTAACGTCACACTGTTCAACTACACGAGGGTTTTTGGTGGCGGACCTCGCAATTTTGAACCACGGTCAAGTGACGTGGACGACATCTGAACTGAAACACCCTTTTCTAACTACCACACCAACGGAAGGATGCTTGAGCTCTCAACAGATTTAACGTGCATCGCTTCCCTACATGGCGGGTCTTCAGCGGCACTAGGCTCAACGCCAGCAACAAATCCGTTACCTTGACCACTAGGCTTCCGCGGTCACCTTTCAATGTTTAAAGACGGTCGTGTAGAGAGATTGTTAAAGCTAAAGTGTGTCGAATTTTTAACTTCTAATTAAAACAATCAAAAATTTCAAAAGTTCGATTTAAATACCAGTTTATCTTAGAATATTTAACCATTGCACCATGGAGATTAGACAGAAATTTATTTACAATCAGGGAGCTTGCATGCTCCAAAATTTAAAGAGAATAAATTATTTGTCCATCATGCAATCCAAATGCAACAATAATTGAAAATGACGGTTATATTAAAAGGATTGTCAAGTCCTTGTTTAGAATTTATGTCTCGTAGATAATGACATTTAACAAGTTGATTCCTTTAAAAATTATACATTTAAAAAAGTTATTCGAATAACTTTGGTTAACTGAATTAAAACCCGTACGCAGCTACAGACAAGAAAAAATACTATTACAGAATTAATACAAAAACATTTTTACACGACACCAACAGAACTTCAAACGAATTATTCACTTTCGAATAACAATAATAAAACTTCACGTTGTTGTTTTTTTAAGTTCTCTCAGAACAATAGATTTAAAATAACTTTTGACCCTTTTCTATTCCCGCGCTTTCTTCCGACTAATTTCGTCAAAAACACGGACACAATTTACGACATGTTTAAAGCTCATTCACACCAAAGCAATAGGCAGAAAGCGGAGAAGACAGAGGGTGACGTAATCATTGGTCGATCTTCGCAAGAAACACAAAGGTCTCCGATTGGCTACATTTTCACCACATGCTATTTACTACATTGCTGTAATTGACTCTGGCCCTGGTAGCCTAGTGGTCAAGGTAACGGAATCGTGCCTAACATGTCATGAGTTCGAGCCCAGTGCCACTGAAGACCCACACTGTAGCGGACCAATGCATGTTAAATCAGTTGAGAGCTCAAACGTCTTCTAGGTGATGTGGTCAAACGTCTTCCAAGAGGGAGAGGTGTCAACTCAGGTGTCATCCTCATCACTTGACCATGGTTCAAAATTATGAGGTCCGTCGCCAAAAGCCCTTGTGTAGGTAAACAGTGCGACGTTAATATTCATTCACTCACGCTGCGATTGACTGATTGTTCATTAATCTTCCGGTTAGAAGCTAGACTTGTGACCGCAAAAGCCTGGGGATCATGATCATGATTTCGTGGTCGGAGTTTCATTGGTCCGAGTTCAGGTGCCGCAGAAGACCCGCTATGTAGAGGGGTTGAAGTAGGTTAAATCTGTCAATGCTCCCCCTCTTTTGTTTGGTAGTAAGGAAAAGGGGTGCCACCTTAGATGCTATCCACGTCACTTCACAATGGTACCAAATTACAAGGCCCGTCTCCATTATTCCTCGTGTAGCTTTAAATGACGATGTTAGTAATTACACATTCACTCACTCATTGAAGAACACGGAGTTTATTAGTGGATATCGCAAGGGTACAGAGCTAACACCAAAATGGATTAGAACTACAAACCGGTCGCATGAGTGAAACAGCTACACCCCCACCCAACCATTATTAAGTAAACATGTTTGTTGTTGATCGACAACCTTCAGATCTTGAACCGTAGATAAATAAAGAAGATAGCACCTGGCCTGGCACTCTTCCCACGATACTTCCAATTTAAGCCAATGGCAGGAATTTGAACTTCGACATATTCCAAATGCATCTACTCTTTACATGGCAGTTTATTTAGTTAGGAACTGATCACAAATATATATTGCAGCCGCCCATCCGGTATAGTGGTCAGTGAAGCTGACTGCGGTGCCGCAGGGACTGGGTTCGAATCCCGGAGAAGGCATGGATGTTAGTGTTGTAATCCTTTCTTCTGTCTGTGTTGTTTACCCCCGTGTTATACGTTCGGTGGTGCACGGGGTTTATAAATGTTAATATATATAATATATGGCACGTTTCGAAATCTCTATCATTTCAAAAGTTATTGCCTTTCTTATTTTTCTCATTCTTTCCGGTGCTCCGATTAATTGGCTCAGGGTTCTCGCGAATACCTAAATATTTTTCACCCCATAGAGTTACCAAAGTGACCCATTTGACTCGAAATTTGACCAGAATCTTTATCTGGCTTTCATTTTGCAAAACTTCAATTATTTTATCTTTCAAATAAAAGAATTCTTTTAAAAAATTGACCTTTCATTAGCATACGTGCTGAGAGCGAAACTTAAGGGCTGATTTTTAAATTTCTGCTGTTATTCGAAAGGAAATCTCCCCCGATCACTGATATGGTTTCTATTTCCCGCTACCATTATTAGAACGCGAGATATTGCACTTTGGTAATGTATTTCTATGGGAAGTTTAGGCCCTATATAAAAAAAACACTGAAAATAGCAGTAAAAGATTTTTAAACTCAAATTCCGTAGTGTGCATCCTTTCTAAAACACTATAATACAATTAAAGGCTGTTTTTTGTGCTGCATTTTGGATTTCCGTGCGATTAGGGCATTTTTTAGTTCTTATGTAAAATGCAACGCTGATCGCGAATATATATGGCGCGCTTCGAAATTTCCTATTAGTTCAAAAGTTATTGCCTTCCTTATTTTTCTCATTCTTTCCGGTGTTCCGAGCATTTGGCTCTGGTTTCTCGCGAATACCTAAACATTTTTCACCCCCATAGTGTCCCCACCATTTTCGCCCCCACCTAAGTGACCCATTTGACTCGAAATTTGACCCGGATTTTTATCTGACTTTCATTTCGCAAAACTTCAATTACTTTATCTTTAAAATGAAAGAACCTTTTTTATAAAATCGACCTTTCATTAGCATAAGTGCTGTGAACGAAACTTAAGGGCTGGTTTTTAAATTCCTGCTATTATTCGAAAAGAAATGTGTGGACGTGGTTGCCGAGTGGTCTAGGCATCAGATCGTGGCTAGCATGTCATGAGTTCGATCCCAATACCACTGAAGACCCTCCATATAGGAGAGAGATGCGCGTTAAATCTGTCGAGAGCTCAAACGTCCTCCCGTTGGTGTGATGTGGTAGTTAGGAGAGGTGGGAGCCAGCTCAGGTGTCATCCGCGTCACTTGACCGTAGTTCAAAATTACGCGTACCGCGTCCCCAAAAGCCCTCGTGCAGCTGAACAGTGGGACGTTAATATTCACTCACTCACTCGAAAAGAAATGTCCCCCGCTCACTGATATGGTTTGAATTTCGCGCTGCCATTATTAGAAAGCAAGATATTGCACTTTGGTAATGTATTTCTATGGGAAATTTAGGCTGTATCAAGAAAAAAACAGAAAAAAAAAATTTCCAAGTTGAATTTCGTAGATTGCATCGTATCTGGAACACTATAATGTGTAGAGAGTGTGGTTTTTGCGTTGCATTTTCTATTTTCGTGCGATTGACGTTTTTTTTTTCTTCCAATGATTTTCACCAAACTCAACATTTTTGTGTAAAATTCAACGCTGATTCCGATTATGTATAGCACTTTTCAAAATTCCAAGTAGTTCAAAAGTTATTGCATTTCGTATTTTTCTTATTCTTTCTGCTCCGATAATTGGCTCCGGGTTTTTGTGTGTGAATACCTACATTTTTTTTCTCTCTGTAAGTTACCAAAGCGACCCACTTCACTCGAAATTTGACCAGGAACCTTAATCTGGTTTTCATTTCGCAAAATTTCACAGTTACTTTTTTTTTTAAATCAAGGAACCTTTTTTATAAAATTGAACCCACATTAGCATACCGGGTGGGAGGCTCATCTGAATTCTACCTCTATGTATTATCAGAAAAAATAATCATGTGTACTAAAAATTTGTTTCTCTTTTTCTTCTTACTTCATTATCATATAATGAAAAGATATATCTAAATTTTCATACACATTTAAACATTTGACTAACTTAAGACAGTTACTTCGGCAATAGCCATCCATCCAGTGGTTAGCGACGCTGACTGCGGTGCCGTAGGGCATGGGTTCGAATCCCGGAGAAAGCATGGTTGCATGTAAATGTATAGTGCCTTTGCAGCATGGGGATACTCTAAATAGCCATCGAGCCGCAAGTCTTCTCATGTGGTTGGTGGAAGGGGAAGAGAGGTGGAAAGCCCTAACTATCCTCAGCGTGTTCTCCCTCTAACTTGAGGCGGAACCGAGCAGAATCGTACTGTCACCTGCATGGTGCTCAAAACTAAGGTTAAAAAAATCTAGCCCTTGGCCACAACGAATTTCATGGACCTGGATCTGATGTTATTGTCGATCAGGTGGCGTAAATAACGACAACGACAGATTTTTAAGGTAGCAGTCCGGTGTGACGGCCGCAATTTTGACATTTTTTTCGTGAATTTTTTTAATAAGAAAATAAAATTCAATCATTTTGTATTTCTACATGATTTTTTGTTATTTTTGTTTTTTAAAGTGTACAAAAAAATTTTGTTTGACTTGATTTTACGTTAATTTGTTTATAATTTTTATGTCTATGTGGAGTCTTTGAAAAAAAGGTGAGCTGTTTTGGCAAAGCACGCAACCTTCCCAGTCATATGAAATAAATAAATCAAAGAAATTATTGTTCGGTAGACTTTATTCTAATGAACTAACCAATAATATGCATATTAGAAAAGTATTTAAAAAATGGCGGATTTTTAACAAAAAAATTCTCAAAATCTTTTTTTTTTTTTTTTTTTTGATAAATTGTTTAAAAAAATTTATTTATTATGAAAAAATTGAATGTTTTAAAGGTTATGTATTTAGCTAGGGTGTCTAGAATAACAGGCCATATTTTTAACCAAATCGTTTGAATCGTTTTAAGTCAGTGCTTCCCTGAAATCTCAAAAACATTGGTTTCCAGAAAAACGCGATTAAAATTTTGACAACACTTACATTAATCAGCTATGCCTGGTGCATAGATAAATCCTTCCGTTTCCTCAAAGTTATCATTTTCAGCGACTTTGAGAGCCCTGCGTAAGGTTTTTGCCTCTATACAGTTGGCTTCTGCAGTTCCTCTGCCTTCAACATTCGTGCATTGTCAACAATGGCAGCGTAGTCCCTGGCTGTTTGACCTATTGTGATTCCCATCACATCCAAAACTTTGAATACAGCTAGAAAACCCTCGCGTTAAAGATGCTGGCGGCCGTATAGGTAGCAATTCCCAAAGCGTTTTGCTTCGGAGCGAAATTCCATTCACAGTGAATGAAACTTTCGTTAATTTTGGGTGCCCCCCCCCCCACACACACACGCTAAGCACTTTTTCAACAAATCATGAGATGCTAAAATCTGGTATACTAGTTTTATAAGATTTATAAATTACTCGCCAAACGTTATTGTGTGTTCATAAGTGCTCTCTTGATTTTACGCTTTCAATTATTGATATTTACTCCAAGAATCTGAGCAGTAAAATACTGAGGGTATTGTATACTGTACAAAATTCTTATATTTCGTCTTTGTCAATCGAAAAGGTTTTTTAATTATACGCATACCTGAGTATCCTTGAATAATAAGGACAGAAGGACAATAAAAAAGGGAACATCAGAGCAGCTGCACACAGTTGGCGCCTCAACACTTCCGTACACAATACGGCGCTCTCTCTTCTTTTGGTTATAATTTTAAAAATATTAAAAAATTCGGTCTGAAAATTTTAAGGTATATTTTTAAGATGGTTTTCTTCCACATAATGCAAAAAGAAAAAAAATCGATTCTTTGAGTCCGCCACACCTTAAGCTAAAAGGGGATGTATTTATCGAGAAAAATTGTAAATTTTGGAAGTTAAAAAAGTAAGTGTAGTATGTTTAAGAAATTATTAATTGTGACCAATAAACCCTTTACAAACAATTAAACGAGTCTTTTCTTAAAATCTACCTCCCAGGTGAGAACTTTAATTTCTTATGAGGTAGTGGAAATAATCAGGGTAATAAATTTGAAATATTCTAATTAAATTGTGATATTTCTAATTAAATAATTCATACGTTTTTGAAAGTTAAGTTATACTACTAATTTTAATTCATACTACTTATATTCATCAAAAATACTTAAATAAGACAAATTAATAAAGCTAAAATGTTAATTTTGTTGGTTTTTCTTAGTTTTGTTATAATTATTGTTACGAATATTATTCAATAATTAAGATATTACGAATAATATGTCAATTATTGTTCTTTTATATGTTACGAAACGTATAAAAGGTGGGATAATGAATGTAAGATACTTGTCTGGTGATACTGTCTACAAAATAATATCGAAATTAATCAAACATAAATGAAATTTACAGCCTTTCAAATGTTTTATCTTACACTAAACTATTCTGATTTCTCCAAAAGCTATGCCACATTAAATTGGCTCAAAATATTAATGAAGAAACTATCCATATAATCCAGAGTATTATTTCTTACAGTGCTTATGTGAAACGACATAATCCGTAAAGCGCATAAAATACACTGCTGGCCACCGTAAATGCAACACCAAGTAAGACAAGAGATAACACAACAAAATTTATTTTGTAGATAACATGTTGACCAAATATCAAATGATTAAATTTATAGACTTCCGTGAAGGGTGGTTCCTGCCATAATCAGTAGCCAGAGTAGCCGCCATTGTTGGAGATCACCGCTGCCACACGCCTTGGCATTGATTCAAAGCATTGATTCTGGCTGTTTAAAGTACCGGCAATGCGTTTTAGAGGAGTGCGAGAGTGATATCCAATACCGCCCCATACCATAATACCCGGTGTAGAACCAGTGTACCGGTGCATAACGCAGCTGTTAAGCCTCCTCTCTCCACCGTGTCTCCAGACTCGAATCCGACCATCGTAGTGTTGCAGACAGATGCGTGACTCGTCAGTAAAGACAACTTCATTCCGTTCTGCCACCCACATCCTTCTTCCATCGCATCATTGACGTCGGAGACGTCTGTGGTTCTGCGTCAAGGGTAGACCAAGCAATGGACGTCTTGCGGACAGACCACTCTGCTGTAAACGGCGTCGAATGGTACGCGCAGACTGTTAATGATGCGTTACAGACTCAATGTGCTGTGCTATGGTTCGTGATGTGACTGAGCGATCCGTCACTGCCATGCGCCCAATTTGCCTGTCCTCACGCAAAGTGGTGCACTGTGGTGGATGCGATCGACCACGTTGGTCCGTCGTACCATCCTGCATCCAATGGTCACATATCCGCATTACAGTTGTTTGGTTTCGTCCAACACGACTACCGATTTCCCTGAAAGATAATCCACAATCTCGGTAGGCCACTATCCTTCCTCTGTCGAACTCGGATACTTGATCAAAAGCTGATCGCTGTTTAATACGAGACATAACTGATCGTGTTTTGAAAAAACCACAGGAAAAACATAATTGCCGAACTTGAAATCATCGAAATCTCCAAGCCTTAAATAGCGCTTTGAGGTGGTGCCATAGACGTGCGTGATGTGCGTCTGCGCTGAAATTCTAAGCATTTGCATATCTCACCTCCGCTAATGCATGTTGTAAATTTCATGTTATATTTGCGTGCTTCCTTCAGGGTGTTGCATTTACGGTGGCCAGCAGTGTAATAACTCTATACACAATAATGAAATTTTATTTCGAATCTGTAAACTTACAGCAGAAAAAAATGATGAATTCAATAAATTATTTCATTCTACTGTAATTCAAGTTATATAAATTATTCAGCAATTCTCTTTTACCTTATTAATTTAATATTATTTTGGTTTAATAAAAATAATTTTTGGTTTAGTAAGAGGGCCTTCTGGACCCTCTTCTGTTTTTATAATTCCTAGATTTTTTGGATTCATGGAGATTATCTAGCATTGCTTGACAATCTGGGATTACAAACAAAACAACAAATTAACTCAAACTTAAAATCGAATTTCTTATTTTGTTTTCTGTTCTGGTTCAGTTTCTTTAACCCTTTATGTCCCAAATTATGATATTTTTAGAAAACTTGTGCAATATATGTTTTTTATGCTGTAAATTAACTGTAGAAAGACACACAAAAACTGAGAATCGCTTACAATAATTATTTTTATTGTAATTATACAGAATATTACACGAGACTTTAAAATCCCGTCAGGATTTATGTTTATTACATTGCCATTACATCCATTAGTATGAAGAAGAAAAATATTAAAATAAATGAAAAGTAATATATTTTTATACAATTAATTATGGTATTGATAAAAGCAGTTCCTTTTTTCAATTAACACAAAGAAATACTTTGCATAAGGTGAATGTGGTGAATCTTTGTCAGAACTACTGTCCTCTTCTGATGTTGAAACATCAGATGGTAATTCATCCCAGATAATTTTAATTCCTTCCGGCGTCAAGCCATTTCTTCGTCTATACATTATTCTAAAAAAACAGAAATCGAAAGTATTTTGTAAAAGGGAGAAAAACTCTTAAAATTTGGACAAAACAAAAAAACCATTAAGAAATACAATACTTCAGGATAATTGAAAATTCAATTGCTAAAAATAAATTATAATAAAATGCAATAAATAAAATGCATTTAAAAAAAATTATTCAATTTTCACCAGGACCTTTATGACCCAACGGGACTTCAAAGTCCCGAAAGAACCATAACATGTCGTGTTAGAAAATTTTCACTGAATTGGTTATCTTTTGAATTAAAATTACAAGAAATTTCGTAAAAAATAGGTAAAAAAAAATATAAAGTACTTATCAATTAATATTCTGTTGTTACGAAGCTTGGAAGTACGTCAATAGTTTTCTAGCAAAATGGCCATTCAAACTGAGCGTATGACGAAATTGTTCACCCATAGCCATGCGGAACAAACCGTTTATACAGTGCTGCCATCTACTGATCATTAGAAGAAAGTTTAAATGAAAGAACTTAAAAGTCCTGTTGGAATTCATGGAAGACTTTTAATTTTATTTGACTTTATATTAATTTTAACTTACAAGTCTCGTCGGAGCATAAAGGGTAAAGTCAAACTAGATTTCTTATTTGTTAAATATCCTCAAGTTTTCTTCAAAGAAGTATTTAAGACATAGCAGTTTATAAATGTGTTTTGTGAAATATAGTATAGTAAGCTCTTTTAAAAAATATTTATGTGATTAAGAAATATTTAAATTGTTAGTAGTTTAGTATTTTAAAAAATTCATCTTTAAAAAACATGAAAATAAAAATTAATTAAAAATTATTTTTCTTAACTTGCATTTTTAACTTTAACTTCCACTGTTAAAATTATCGTACTTGAATCTGTAAACAAATAACGTGGTCAGCCGGCTTGATATTCTACTATTATATCCGTGAAATTAAAATGAAATTTGCTGTTAAAATATCGAATTTTGGCAGGTCAGGATGTCTGACAGAACTTTCGCAACCATTCAACAATTTATCTTTCAAAACTCCAACATTAATGAGTTATACACGAGGTGGCACTATCCCCCATTTAACATTTAATACAATACAAAGATTAGAGGATCAAAACATGCTTCTTTTACAGACTTTACCCACTATAATAGAATTCAAAGAAGCCATTATGGAGCATGGTAAAGGACTGAATACTTTTGTAGGATTACCCGAGTATCCATTTCATTTGTCGGTGCAGGACCCTGGAACACTTACTCCAACAGGGTTCAATGTCAACAAAGGAGTGTCTGTATGGTGTGAAGGAGGAAAGAAAAGATTGACAGTGAGTGATTTTATGGAAACCATCAAAGCCTACCGACCAGTTTCTTATCAAGCCCTCTGTGACAGTGACACCCCACAAGGTTGTTCAAAAAAGCGCTTAAATAAAGCAGTTGACAATTCGTTAAAATTTCTTGATCAGTGTTTGGAAGATCATAAAAATTGCAATGAATTGGATGGTGTTGCGGTTTTTGGAACAATTCAAGGGGCTTATGATCCTTTTCTTCGAGAAAAGTCTGCTAAAACTACTGCCCTACGAGATGTAGATGGTTTTGTGATTGATGGTTTTCATATCAATGGACCTGACGTGGAAAATATAGATTTTCCAAAAATGAAAGAAATTTTACAAGACATAATTCCTTTTCTCCCTGAAGGTAAACTCAGAATATTACATGGTGCCTTTGAACCTGAAATCATGTTAGAAGCAATCAAATGTGGAGTTGATATATTTGATTCATCTTATGCTTATAAATTATCCGAAGAAGGAGAAGCAACTGTGTTCCCATTGAATGCAATTGCAGAATATTTTCAAGAAGAAATTGAAAACAATGTTCCCAAACGTTCAAAGTGTTCTTGTACTATACCTCTTAAGGAAGATGTATACAAAGATGATTTCAGACCAATCCTTGACAAATGTGAATGTTACACATGCAAACATTATACTCGTGCTTACATAAATCACCTTCTAGTGACTTCTGAACTATTAGCACCAATCCTATTAATGATTCACAATTTACACCATTTATCAAACTTTTTTAAAACTGTTAGAAATGCTCTTGTTGATGAAGTATTTTAATTGCAACTAGTTTTTATAATTGCTTCTGCAAAAATCAAATTTGTTTTACTGACCATTTTTTTAAAAATAAGTTTATGATACACACAAGATTAAATACATCCCTACTTATTAAAGTTCAATTACTAAGCAATCTTTTCTGAATATGATTTGTCATGCATCAAATGATTGTTGTTGTACATAAGAATTTTGTTAAAAAGCATCAAAATACAAAATTTACTGAAGGTTAAGTTTTGTAATATAGTAATTGGTTGCATTTTAAAATATATTTTTGTAAGTGAATTAGAATTATATTGCTAGAGATTTAGGTTAAAATGTTGTGTAAAAATTGAATTATAAGAACAAGTGTTATAAAAGAGAAAGAATATAATCTTTTATATATTAATGACTTAATTAAATATTTGACATAAGTTAAACTTGTTAAGAGAAGTGTAACCAGTGATAAAATTATGTATGTTGTTTTTTATGTGAATGATTAAATATATATTTTTCTAACATGTTTAGTGCTTAAATTTGTATTGTTCCAAGTCATTGAATATTATTTCTTATTGAAAATAAAGCATATTTCCGTGTATAAGGCAAGAATATTTACAACTGTTTTAAAGTGGGTTGGCTTATATACGAATTCTCTAGTCTAGGGAGGAAACGTAATTTAGTAAGCCCCTCCCCTCTTTTTTTTAATAATTTCAGTTAACCATGCTGAAACTTTTGGGGTGTTTTGAATGGATTTTTAATTCTAAAAGGGTATAAAAAGTGACATATCTTTCGAAATTTGTGTCAGAATGAGAGTTTCTGTCGTTTTTTTAATATTTAATTCACATGTTCATGTAGTGAAACTTTACTCCAGGGCATGAAACTAACTTGCAAAAAGATGTGTGAGCTTCAGATAGGATAATCAGAAATAAAGCTATCATCGTTAGCGTCTTACTTTACAGCAATTTTATTGGAAAATATTTTACCCACTTGGCAACATATTTCAACGTTGCAGAAGTTTTTTCTTTTTTTTATCAATCAGCCTTAAATTTTGAAGAAAAAATGCACTCTTGGTTTATACATGGCTAGGCTCATATTCAGGAATGTACAATATTTTTGTATTCCGGGACTAAAAATTAATCAGTCTCTCCATGATCATAATAGTACATACTCGCCCATCCGATATAGAGGTTGGCAATGCTAACTGCTGTGCCGTAGGGCCTGGATTCGAATCACGGAGAAGGCATGGATGTTTGTGTTTCGCAGCATGGGGAAACTTGAAATAGCCGCAAGTCCTCTCCTGAGGTAGGTAGGAGGCCCTTGACCACCCCCAGGGTGTCCTCCCTCAAAATTGGGGTGGAAAATGGGCCAAAGCTACAGCTAACGACAGGTGTCACTTTGCAGTGATGAATTTCGTGGGCCTTGATCCAGCCTTTGCCAATCAGGTTGCAACATAGTACATAACCATGCCTACTTTTACATGTATCCTTCAAAATTTAGTATTTTACTATTTTAATTAACTTTCTCATTAATAAATAATTTAAAAGCTCATAAATTTATGATCTTGAAATTTTTTATCGTATATTTTAAGTTTCTGAAGGCTAATTTTTGATTAAAATTGTAATCTTAAAAAAGGAAAGCAGCCAGTTCTCAATTATTCATTTAAAAATGTTAGTCTTATTTATTCTTAATGAAATTTTACTTTCATCTTTGAATGACCAATATGCATTGCAACAAGTGGATAATAATGAAAAACATTTCATAAAAAGGCAAAATGTACATTTTAATGCATAAAATCTTAATTAAGGTGTTATGCAACAGTATACATTGTTTTGCAAAGTAGGCTCCTTTCCCCCAACAATGATAACTAGGAGCATTTAAGTATAATTGGGATTCTCCAGAAGTGTTAAGACTTTTAATATGTAATAAAAGTATTAAAAAAATACCAATTTCTTTAAAGGAAAAAATAACATTTTTCAGTATAAAATTTTTGTGTGTAAAGAGACGAGTTTCAGAATGGTTAAATCTGTGTTTAAATATATATCTTAGTACCAGCTCTGTAACAGTAGCATCTCCAGGAAAACTTAAGTTTTTCCTATGTGAGCACAAACAATTTTTTTGTCTGCCAAGATATAGGATTATGTACTTCATGTTAAATTTTATGTCAATTCTTTCAGGTAAGTCCAGTGGCTAAGTTGTAGTGCATCACACCACAAGTTCGAGATTCAAACTACAGGCTGGGCAAGGTCGACTCAGCCTTTCATCCCTTCTATGAGTCAATTTCATGAGTACCAGGCTTGCTAGGGAATTTCGCATCAGGCTGACCACCTCACTGGAACATCTACTTGTGCACCTCAGGGCCAAGGTCACGTATACTGAGATGGGCACAGTAAAGCCTTGGCCCTTATGGGCTGTTGTGCCACTGAGTTAATTCTTTCAGGGTACATTTAAATTTTTTAAAAAGCAGTGTTGGAACTGAATTGTAACATAAGAAAATTTTAATATAAACAAAAACACTTGATTCAAGCATTTATCTGCTTTTCTTCAGAAAATTAAAGAAATAATTTTATTTTTGAATCTATTTGGAAATATATGTAGTACACAGTGCATACAGAAATAATATATTTGCAAAAAATTTTTTTAATGGAGTGATGACAAAAAAATCCATGAAAAGCAAATGATTGTGAAAAAAAATCAATGTAAAGTTTGAGAATCTCCTACCACATCTTAACAATAGTGTTAAGCACAACACCTTAACTACTCTATTACATTACTTAAACCACATTGTGGTCGTGGTAGCCTAGTGGTCAAGGTATTGGATCATGGTTGGCGTGTCACGAGTTCGAGCCAAGTACTGTTAAGACCCACCATGTAAGGGACCAATGCACATTAAATCTGTCGAGAGCTCAAACGTCTTCCTGTTGGTGTGGTGTGGTAGTTAGGAGAGGGAGGTACGAGCTAAGGTATCATCCTCGTCACTTGACCATGGTTGAAAATTACGAGGTCCATCGCCAAAAAGCCCTCATGTAGCTGAACAGAGCAACATTAATATTCAGTCACTCTCTTTAAACCACGTAAGAACTTTTTAAAATAATGAAATTATATATCCTTAAACTCCAGAGAAATTGGCAAAATGAAAATTTCCTACACAAGTAACATGTTTCAGAATATCAAAGCTATTTCAAAAAAGCTTTATTTTACTCAAATATCTTAAACTTATTATTAACATTACAATACTTTTATATACATCATAAAATAAATCACAAAAATTTCTTTTAAACAATTTTTCAACCTTTATACATCTTAAAAGTAACAAAACTGCATATAGCATATAATTCAAATATTTTAAAAAGGAATATATGCATCTCTATACTTCTCTCAACCTTCATTCTTATTTTTCATTAATATTTGCTTATTGTAGGATTTGAAATGTTAAAAATAACCCATGAAATGTATTTAAATTGCTAAGAAAATATGTATATTAAAGATTTTCATTAGATTTCAAATATCTGATTTTTATGAAATATTTATACTTCCAGCTTTTAAAAAAATATAAACCAAATCTTATAAAAGCAATCATGAGTACATTTTGTTATTGATTAAATACATTCGTTAGAGATAATGATATAACTAAATTTCAAGAAAAATGCAGATAGTTTACTTAAGTTGTTAGCTTTATTAAAGAATTGTGGTATGAAATAAGTACTCACATTTTCAATTTTTAAAAAAATGAAAAATAAACCTAAATTTTATGCAAAAAAAAATTTATTCATCAAGAAGATATTTTTATTGAATATATATATAATTGAGTGAACAGTGGTGCAACATGAAAAAAAAATACCTTTACACAAACATTATAAAAAAAATAAACTATAAAAAAATTTTAACTCATAATTATTATATTTTGTCTGTGTAAAATACTGACAAATTGTTTGAAATAAAATATTAGATGATGAAATATTTGTGGTTTTTAGATTTTAAAAATTCAAAGGTATATGCATAATAACATTATTACAACAAGGAGAAATTCACTTCCATAATTTAATACACTTTAAACAAAATTACTATTTTCTAATAAAATAAAAAAACACAGATTTTGAAAAAATATATTTATTTAAATCCATCATTTAATATAATACACACAATATAAAAATACATTCAGATACAGAGGTAAATAATTCAAAAATTGCATTTTAAATTTTCTGGATCATAATAGAAGAAGCTCCTCCACCACCATTGCATATAGCTGCTACACCATACTGTTTACTTTGTAATGCATGAACCAAATGAAGTACAATTCTAGCTCCAGACATACTGAAAAAAAGTAATAAATCAAACAAGTTTAAATAATTTACATACTTTCTCCTACCTCTAATACCAGTTCAATTTTCATTTATAACAAATGAAATAATATTTTGTTATATAAACTGTAAGTGAGTATTTTTTACATTTTCCATTAATATTTTGTAGATTAAGGTATAAAATATATTTATTTACAAAAATCTTACAATTCACAAATGGATTAGACCAGAGGTCTTGGAAACTGTGTCCCATGAATTTAATTTAATTGTGGAAATTTTGCTAATTTAAATTAAACAAAGTCATGATTATGCTCCACAATTATGTGATGAAATACAGTTGTAATGTTTACCCTATTTATAGCAGACATGTTTGCCATTCTACATGAAATACATACATCCCTTCAAGGAATGATTGTAAATAAAAAAAAAAGTTAAAGAAAAAAATGATGGCTTATTTAATGGCAAAACTTAACTTGTGTTCATCACATCTCAAAGAGAATAAATGCAATGTTTTACAAAACTAAACAGTTTTCTAATGAATGAATATAAAAGATAGTATTAAAAAGTTTGTTATAGATCACCTTTTTCAATTATAATAAAAACTATATTTTCCTGAAGAGAAAACTAAGTGTGAATGGATAAAAAATCATTTTAACCATCACAACAAATCAGAAGGCTTGCCATTTTGAAGGAAAGAGAGTAATTTTTCAACAGATTTGACAGTAAAATCTAAATTTAAACAAGAACTCCAAAATTTTTGGTTTCAAATTCATGCAGAATACACAGAAGTGTCTCCTGAAGCTGCATACATTTTATAATTCCATTCAGAACAATGTATTTTTTAAAAGAATAATTTCTCAACATATATTGCAACAAAAGCAAAACATAAAAAGAAATTAACCCCTTAACGGTCAGATAAATTTGAAGAAAACGGTCCTAAAAGTGCCTATTTTTTTTATTCAAGAAAATTTTCTAAAACTAAGTACATGTTCAATATATGTGTTCACTTTTAATTTTTGGATTAATTTTTAGTTTGAAATACGAAATTTAATTTTTTAAGTAAAGCAAACATTTAGGGTTATAATCACTGAATGTTGGTTTTCCAACAAAGAGAAAAATTTTAAATACATGTGTTTTAAACATTAAATGAAAATTTTATTACACTTATAATACAAATAAACACTAGAAATTTTTCCTTATGTGATAAATTTCAAAGCATGAGATGCAAAGCACATCACAATCTGGACAGTAGTATAGAGTTTCTTTCCTGCATCTCTTGTTTTCATCTCTTTTGGAACAACAAACTTTGCATTCTCTTGATGGTTGCTGCTTCTTATCAGTTAGAGGTATCTGTCTAATAAAATGTCTTTCAATTAAATGGTTAGGGTTATCCTCCAAGCTTGGCTGACCTCTTTTTGCAGTCATTTCTGATATAGATTTTTTTTTCAATAAGTTCATCTACTAAAGATAAATGGAACATCAAACATGATTTTTTGCCTTCTTGTTTTTTGTAAATAACGAGGAGTAACGAGTTCCAAATAGTTTGGTCTAACAAATGAAAAAATATTTTCTTATAGTACTTCTTACCTTGTTTTCGAGCAATAGAGTAATCACCAAATATATTGGTCTACAATATCTACTGTTTCCATACTTTTATTATAGTCCGCGACAAAAAAGTACTAAAAGTAGAATCCAATTAACTTCATGGCTCTAACTCCATAATGTATATAATATTAAAATATATATATATATTTTTATCAGCAAACATAAGCCATGTTTTTTCACGAAGAGCATAACTAAGTATTTGATCTAAGATTACAAAAACGTATTGCTAATATGTATGTTTGATTGTGCTGACACCTAGTTAAAAAAATTCAATAATTATCTCTAAATACATTACAAATATTCTGGTACTACCATCTGGTGTATAGATTAAGAAATAAAAAAATTCAGGGCTTAAGAAATAGATTGTTTCAAGCTTCTTTTGGCAAGTTACTTTTTAACACTTCAGCCCAGAAAAATATCACAGGCACAAGGAATAGAGAGGGAAATTTCACCCGTGAATTTGACGGGAGCAAGACGCAAGGGGTTAATTGTAAATTATGATAATCAGACTACACATAACCCCTCAAGACAGAAAGACTTTAAAGATTTGTGTACACAAAATGGCTAGCACACACTCACATCTCAGTTGTTAAATATAATGCAAGGAAAGATGACACCTGGAGCCCAAATTAATGCTATTAATGACTAAATTACATTCATTTCACGTTAAAAAAATTTTAATACATGTGAAACAATACTTTCTTTTAACTATCTTTACATAAAATATTTCAACATTTTAATCTATTTCAAGTATTATTTTAAAATATACTTTTCCATGAAAGAGTGGGAGGGATTGGTAGAAAGCACATAATATTTCGAAATTGAGTTGATAAAGTTTGAAAATCACTGGATTACACTATTGCATAATATCACGTTTTATTATTATTTTAAAGCCCTTGATGATTTATTAAACTATGCAACCAATATTTTCAGAAAAGAAAACTCTGTGGATAAAAATATTCCCACATTTACGTTTCTATTTTGAAATATGAATGCAATTATACATATTAGTGTAGTTCTAATTAAAATACTTATAAAAAAAAAGAGTTAAAGCAAAAAATTTTTGTTTAAAATATTTCTCATACATTGAATAAACAATCCGCCTAAGTAGAAAAGTTTCTGCTGAGGTAGGCTCCCACTTTTCATTCAAATACCATGGAAGTAAACGTAAACTGGGCTTATGACTAGTTTTTCAATAGGTTACAGTTGTGATTTGAAATTGGCTATTGAAGTCTGATTTGTCAAAGGAAAAATTACAATAAGTTAGAAATAAATTTTCTGTAATTTCCCATTAATTTTTTTTAAAAAAATCTTAGAAAATAAAGCAAATAGCAGTAAGAAATGAAAAGAGAATGAGAATTATCAGTGATTAGAGGGCCAGAAAGTAAATATGTCTGTTGTAAGATGTTTATGAAATGAGTAAAGGCTATAATGTACAAATGTCAATTTTGCTTTTAATCAGCAATTATCATGATCAAAAAGTTTATTATAAAATTTATAGGCAAGGTACACTATATGTTTATTGATCTTTGAGAATCTTAGATCTTTCGTAGGGCTGTGTTCCTGATGTACCATTAGTAGTTCTTAGTAGTTTATTTTGTAAAACTTGAATTTTCTTCAGGTAGCATGCCCTCATATGAACATATAAAAAAAATAAGACCTGATGACTGATTTATATAAAAGTAATTGGAAAATGATAAGTGTTGAAGTGACATCCAATGAACGAGAAGTTGAAAATAATAAACTATCAAAAGAATAAATTTGTACTTTTTACCAAATAACTTTTTTTGAGTCAATCATAAATATTTCAAACCATAATAATAATTACATACCCAATAGGATGACCAAGGCTTACAGCACCTCCATGAACATTAACTTTTGAAGGATCCAGTTTTAACTTAAGAATATTAGCTAAAACCACGACACTGAAAGCTTCATTTATTTCCCATAAAGCTACATCATCTTGTTTAATTCCAGTACGTTCCAGCAACTATAATTAAAAATAACACATCATTTATTCATATGGTATGAAATTCTGAAGATACTATAACACTTTTAATATTTGGTTAATAGCCAGATATTAAAAATCAACACATAAAAAATTTAACATTTAATATTACTCATATAAAACATAACAGGAGCAGCATTTTTGTCATTTTGAACAAATGTTAATGTTATCATTTCAAATTAATTATAATTTTATAGGTTATAAATAATCCTACCAGGTTAATTTTCTTTCAAATTTTATAGGATAAACATGTTTATTCCAGGCTATTTTTCAGGGCAGACAGACCTAATTTTCTTTTAAACTTAAAGCATGCTCCTTGTATTTTTTTTCTATGAATTAATAATTATAAAATAAAAATTAAAGTTATGTAAATCCCTTTTAACCATTTTCCTCTCTCTGATTTCACATATATAAAATTTTTTAAAAATATTTTAGAAAGTTAAGTTTTATATAATTTTAATTTATTAATAGAGAATGATTTTAGCATTATTTTAACCTATGTTTATCACAGTATGTCATAAGAGGATTTGGTGCCAGAAATTTAAACTGCTCAACTGCTACTCAATTTTTAGAAACTTTACAATATATTTGTACTTAAAATAATATGTTACACAGTACATAGATTTGAATATTTTGTATGCAAAAACAAATATTTAAACCTACCTTGGGTATGGCATAGGCAGGTGAAATGGGGAAATCAATCGGAGCAACAGCTGCATCAGCAAAACCTATTTGTACAAAAAAATGTTATATCATAGAACACACATACAACAAAAGCTACAGAAAAGAACATTAATTAATCATTAATTCACATTGCTTAAAAAAAAAACTAACAAAAAGCACTTTTTTTTAAACTTGATTACATGATATTACATAGTACTATT
The DNA here is from genome assembly GCA_019973975.1 of Trichonephila clavata. Lineage (NCBI taxonomy): Eukaryota > Metazoa > Arthropoda > Arachnida > Araneae > Nephilidae > Trichonephila > Trichonephila clavata. The sequence continues at coordinate 41,226 of BMAO01032989.1, forward strand.
AATAATGAATAATCTGAATGTTTTCCTTTGCTTTTACAATATTAAATTTGAAACGATCAGAAAGTGCTTGAAATTATTATGACAAGTAGCCCAAATCTGACACAGTAATAATTTATTCAAAATAATGTATCTTTCTATTATTGAGTATTTAAACATTTAGAAATACAGCTATTTTCAATACCTCAAATAATTATTCAGATCTAACAATTATTTGCCATACTTTTGTAGACCATGTGTATCAGGGGTGTCAAACTCGTAGCCCGGCCAGTATATCAGCACATAATATATAAAAAAAATATCAAAATTTCTCCCAAAATAAGAAAGATAGTTGCAGAGAAGAGATGTCAAATGTCAGGATGTAAAAATTAAATATTTCTTGTTCTTTTACACATGTTTATTATAATGTGTTAATTGGAATAAACCTATGTTTCTATGAAAATTGATTTTTTTTAGGCCCTCCCAAAGTTAAACCTATTTTGTTACGTCCAAGCTAGCTTTTGAGTTTGACACCATTGATGCACATCAATATATAGCACTAAAATATTGAGTCAAAATTCTAAATTCAGGTGATGAATATTCTCAAAATATATTTAAGAATGCTTTAGAATTACATATAAAAAATTTTCAAAACACTTAGTGCATTAGGAACTATTTATAAAATGCATTTATAGTATAATCATATAATAGAAAATAAAAAATAAAAGAATTCCAATCAAAAGAATGAATTTACACTTTCTGCACCTAAGGGCATGATAAAAAATTACTGTCACAAATCCAATCCCACCAAAAGTTTCCGATTGGCTATATGCAACTGCCAAACTAATTATTGGCCCAAATGATACCAATACCCAGTTTCTCTGTTTAAAAACCTCTTTTTAATTATTTTTTTTAAAAAAAACAATATGAAACACTACTGTGAAAAAAAGATGAACTTATGTCTTGGATCCGAGCCCACATTATCATGGCCTATATATTGGACCTTGGTTCTGATAATATAAATTCTTATAAGCAAGGTGTTTTTCAAAACTTAAACAGATAGTAAAATACACACACAGGAATACACACATTTGGAATACAAATTTCTAAATAGGTCACATTTTACAAAATGGAACCCACACATAAAGTGAAAATATTTTTCAAAATGTATATTGAATATTGTCTTTTTACAAATGAAAAATCTTACCAACAATCCTTGCCAAAGGTTTGACATTCATTTTTTCAGCAGCATCAGCAGTCATTAGAACACAAGCTGCAGCACCATCATTGATTGTACTGGCATTGGCAGCAGTTATAGTACCTACATAATTATTCTGATTATTCTATAATGTTCCATTTCTTCAACAAATAATTTAAAATTAAATAATCTTATAAAATAAGGCAATATTAAAACACTGCAATTTGATTCTAAAAATTTTACGATATATGAATCTGAATCTGTTCCCTCTGCCTGTTTCTCTCCCTCTTCTCTTTTAGAATCAATCAGTTACATTACAAATTTTATATAGTTACAAATATATATAACTCATTTTATTCTTGAAATTGTGTTAGAAAAATAATAATTTAGCAATTAATACAGGGTGATTCCTAAAAAAAGTATACAGTTTTGATGCATTATAAATCAAGAACAATGTAAGATATTGAATGTAACCTGTAACATAATTGTAAGGGACTATTTTGTTTTGTTAAAGACAGTCACAGATATTCTATGTATAAACCCCTAGTCACATGGCACACATCGAGCAGAACAATTTCCGCTCAAACGTGTGTTAAGATATCAACTTCATCAATAGCAGCTGTGATACACTGTTTAAGCTTCATCCAGGACTTTTACTTTTGCAGAAACATACCGAAGTCTTAAATTTTAAATACCATTGTTAGATAGATTTTCTGATTGGAGATTTTTTTCCAAATCGTGGTAAAAAATGCTGTTGCACAGCCATTGTGGATTTTGCTTTGCTAAGTTCAAGAACATAAAAAACCTCTTCCACTGTGAACACCATCATTTTGACTGATTAGTCACGTGACACGCAGACTATTGCTTACATCAATTCCGTCAGGGGGTAGACTCACAAACTCTTTATAAGTACATATACCTTATGATTTGCTGAGGTGATGCCTGTCTTTGACAAGAACTGTTTTACAGCATCTGGAAAATGTATACTTCTTTATGAATCATCTTGTATTAAATTAAATCTGGTAACAAACATTTGTATCTAGAACATAAAAAAAATATCACTTTAACAAAAAAACTTTTTTTTTAATTTCCAGTTTTTTTTACCAAAACATGTTGATCTCTCCTTTGACAAAAACTCATTTTTATAATAATGGTATGCTTCAAAATTTGCATTAAAATCGACTTTCTCTTCATTTATCTATGCATGGAACAGATTCTGTAAAAGTTTTATTCTTCTTAACTTAGGGATACGAATAAATGTACAATGCATTTTTAATTTTAAAAAACTTTTTTTAAAGGGTTTATTTTGTTTGAAATAGAATAACAAGCCAATTAAAAAATTTAATAACAAGGGGAAAAAATTAAACATTCAGAGACTTTCCACAATTTTTTTAACATTATTGCACATTAATTTTAGAATATTTGCATAAACATTTGAACTGAGAAGTGTTTAAGTATTTACATTTTTTTATCTCAAAAACCTTGGTTATACGCACAAACAAAAAACCAATTTATTTCAAATAAAAAGAAAAATGAGTAATGCAATAAAATTAATACATAAACAATAAAATCTTTAAAAAATTAATTCAAAATTTAAGATATTTTAGTTTATTTTTAACTCCTCTCTTTAGATTAGAAGAAAAGTTGTGACTATATAAGTTACCATTTTCTTTTTGAAAAACTGTAGGCAATTGAGGAACTTTATCAAAGTTCACTCGTTTATATTCTTCATCTTCAGAAATGGTTACATCTGGCTTTCCTTTCTTGCCTGGTACTACAACAGGGACTATTTCTGTTTTAAACAAACCATTCTGAAACAAAAATTAATCATTATATCAAACATTGAAATAAAGATGAAAATATTTTATTCATAGCTCAAAATGACAATATTTTTGCAGAAACTTGTATTATTGAGAAAAAAAAAGAATATCAAGTGCATTTACTTTAATATACTTTCAGATATAGTAAAATCCTGATTTACTCAATCCTGATACAATGCTTATTTGCTATTTCTTTTAAATATATAATAGTATATGTACTGCACTATAAAACATTTTAAGTTAAAGAACATTAAAAAAACATTTTTTATTTTCCTATTTTTGTTAATTTAACTATATCTTTGGGGATGTTCTTTTTTTATATAAAAACTAGCTGACCCAGCAAACATTGTTTTGCCAAACAAATTATTTCTAGTGAATATTTTGGTAGTCAAATAAAAAAATAACTAACTCATTGTAAGTGTGTGGGGATGTGGTATATGACTGAAAGAGGAATGATGCGCAGTGAACAATGACAGCAGTGTCCAGTTCACTGATAATGCATCTGGCAAAAAAGTAAAAATTGAGGTTATTGTAACTACAACGTGCATCCGCGCGATTGGTGAGTGCGCTTTCGGAGTCCTCACCGCTCATAAAATAAATTTGTAAAAATGTATGTGGTTCATTTGGCATTGGCAGCAATGAGCCCACTTTGTGATAAACTTGGCCTTTGATTTTGAATGTTGAATTAAATAGTTGACCATTTGCAGTATTATTTTTAACTATTTCTGTTGCTCTGAATGATGTCATTTAGAAACATGAACTGAATGTTCAAATCGACTTCAAGAACAGGTTAGAATAGGGATCTGTACCGATAAGTAAACCGTTCAATTGTTCAGGTGGTGTTTCAATTTCCGGTAGTTGCACTTTTCCTGACGCCAACACATCCCGGCTGGCTCATTTTTAAATTTAAGCGCATTACAATGCAGATATTCCTTGTCCATAGCACCAATTGTCACATTCGAATGAGCGTAATGCTTAACATTGGGCTCATACTCGAATTCTAGACAATGGAATGAATCATGTACATGCTCAATGTACTTGTTGGCATTGTTGGTCATTTGCTCTGAGTGTGTCAAATAGGAATAGACGCGCTTGTCTTTGTTCTAATCATCTTTGTTGATTTTGTTCAACTTGTACCTCTTGTGATTGTGATTTACACAACTGCGCCATATTCACACACACATCTTCATTATCCTGTTGGATTTGTTCGTCTGTTCTTTGAGCTCTTCCATTTCGCATGGCTATAGATTTAGTAATTTGACAGCCTAAATCAGACCCTTTGCGTCTTGCTGGCATTATTTACTATACAAAACACACAAATAAATTAAATTGAAGTACTTAATGCTAGAAAACAGCATACTGATAATGTATCTGTTCTTATATTATTTTACCTCTACCTTTCACAATTATAAAATACGTATATATTTCTCTTTACATTGAAAATGATTCCCGAAAATTTTGAGGACACTGAGTATTACAGTTTTATTAATTGGCATTTAATAATAAATAAACTAAGAAATAAGAACTCAAAATGTCTGAAAATATGCAGAAATGGTTTATACAGATAACACAATAGTTGTTGTTGGCGAGAGCTCGTCACGCGTGTTGAAAACTATTGATTTATATGAGATCACTTAATTAACTGAATGTGAGAACTATCTTGAGAAAAATGGGAATAAATAATTATAGCACTGCAAATCGATGATACATTTAGTATAAGAATAACTTAATATGAGAGATGCACTGAGAAAGTAAAATGATAAGTATAAGCATCACTGTTACGATCAATGCATAATCAATAATAATAATGCCCGAAAACAATTTAAGCCCTAAACTTTAGTGAGTGAGAGAAAGCTTATTGTGTATCAAAGACAGGAGAACACTACGGGGTTAAAAGTGTATTCAATATAAAAATATGGATGTTAGTTCTAAAAATAAACTCTGTAAAACGTTTTTCATTATGTTTTATAAGTTTCAGCATATTCCTAAAAAATAAATTTTGGCGGAACAATCCTTCAATCATCTGTGCCTTTCGAAATATCTTAAAACTTTTTCACATGGAATAAAGCTCAACAGAAATATATTATTTACAACTTCCCTTAATGACAGTGATGTATTTATCTTCCTATAATTTTTCTCTGGGTCTGGGTTTTCTTTTTTCTTTGACAGAGTAGTATTTTAGATTTAAAAAGAAAACATAATAAAAAAATCTCTCATAGTGGATTTACAGCAAATCAAAATGTTTTTTTTTTATTTGGTTATAGAATCAAATATAGCTTGATGTACAGATGACTTAATATTGCCAGATGATATATATAAATTATATCAATGTAAATGTGTATTTTTTATTATGCCAGAAAATATTTTCTTATAAACGGATGCAATATATGAATTTTTGAATTAAAGATATGCTCAAAAAATGGGGGGGGGGGGATAAACTTTTCACTCATCAATTTTGGTGACTTTTGATTTGTTACAGACACTCCTTTTGCTAATGTAACCCATGAGCAGGGTGATTTGGATGGTGGAACAGAGAAAAGTCACACATCTGCCGTGAAACTGATTTTCGACACCAAGTGAAACAGACAGGGGCTTTAAGGTTTTTAATTGATATCTTCTCAGCTAATTGCAATATCGGAATGAAAAATAGTTTAAGTCCTATTCTCAGACCTACTGAATATACGCACAAAATTGCATAAGATTTGATCTAGTCGTTTCGGAGGAGTTTGGCTACAAAAACTGTGACATGAGAATTTTATATATTAGATTATACAACAAATTATTTGCTTTTATTTTTATTTTTATCATTGTTTTCCACAATACTAACAAATGATACTTACATTTCAGCTTATAAAATTAATTTTAGGTAGACTTTAAATTTGTAAAATTTTAGTTTATATGTAGTCTTTGTTATAGCTCCTACATAACACAACATTAATTAATTAATCCATTAAAATATCTTAGTCTTGTTCTCTTTGGAACAGTAACCTCTTGCTCCATTATTTTGCTTTTTCTCCCGAATTTCCATTCTAAAAAAGGGGGGATTTTTTCAAACATGCTGAAAATTGATATATGTTTTATCCCAAAAATGAAAATGAAAAATATTTTTGTCACTAAATTCCCTTCCCTTGCTGCTCTAAAGATGATAATACAAGTGATATCACATTCAATTATCTCTAGTTTTCCCTAAAATGTATCCAAGTTTTAAATTTAGAAAAAAATATATATTCTTTAATGCTACACATATCAGAACAATTTAGAATAAATATCTACATAAAAACATGTGTAATAAATATGCAAATGGTTAGAAAATGATTACATAAAATTCATCACAAAAGCAAATTTACAATCTCCCTTGGTCATCAGAGCATATAAAACCACATTAAAATAATTTATGGCAAATTGTTTTACTACTCCCTTTGTCAAAAAATATTCTGAATTATTAATATCAAAAAATATTTTGAACATCTTCTCGGTATATGTTCTAACAAGCTATGCTATGCATGAAAAATTACCATCACTATTTTGACAGCAACAATAAATAGCTAAAAAAAAAAATAGAAGCAAAAAAAAAATTTCTCCTATTATCAGACATTTTTTTTTTTTTTTTTTTTGTCATATGACAAGCAAAGCTGACCATGAGGAGGTTGGTGTTTAAGTTAATTTTGTCCAAATTAAAAATTGCAAAAATGATTCAAAGTGCCTCTTCCTTTTTGATTACTGTACATAAGAACTTTCATCTATCTTCCTTTGCAGAAAATAGAATTTAAATCTTTTTAAAAGACACATGAATACATAAAGAATTCAACATTAGAAATTTTCTGAGACAGCATAAAAAATGATTGCCCTTGTGTTATTTTTTTTCACAGTATAACACTTACCGCAGTAGCTTGAGCAGTCTTCTTGTAGCTGTTAATAGCAAAATCATCCTGTTCCTGTCTAGAAATTCCCATTTTTTTAGCAGTATTTTCACCACATACTCCCTAAAAGAAAATTATTTTTGCTATCAAAGTATTTTTTTATAGTATTATTAAAAAAGTATAATTAAAAAAATAAATTTTTCAATAAAAATATAAATTACAATTTATATTTAAACATAATATAAAATTGAATTTACCATGTGAAACTTTTGATATGCATCAGTCAAACCATCATAAACAAGGCTATCCTAGAGGAGAACAAAGAATTTTATAAACACAATTGCTGCAACTTTATAAATTCAATATTAATATTTTAAAATATATTCAAGTAAATAAAAATACGAAATAAGAACACTGCAAAACAAAATGAAAAAATATAAATTTATTAGTGATTTTATTAATTTAATAAAATACAGTACTTATAAAATAGCCTCTTAAAACAATGTCTTATTTTTTGTTAAATAATGCTTTTTTTAAATAAAAAAAACTCACAAAGAAATATCTACTTCATTCAAATAAACAAAATAATTATTGGTATAGTATATTAATAATTTGTTTAGTTACCAACAGATGGACACCACCATATGGAGTATCACCACGAGCTAAATAAAATGGAGAATTTGACATACTTTCCATACCACCAGCTACCATTATATCCTACAAAAAAAAATACATTTTTATGTTATCAAAAAATAAAGATAAATATTGTCTAACAATATTATAAATGCTTGTATGTAAAATACAACACTATTGATTTAAATCTATTCATCAGAAAAATATCTTCAAATCAAAAAAATAATGCAATAATTTGCAAATGGACAGTTAACAAATGAAAAATCCAATCCAGTTTTAAATGTAATGCAACCCCAGGAGACCAAGAGTTTTTACAAGTGAAACTAATTTTACTGTGACAAGATTACAGATGCCCAGTAAAAAGGTGGTTACAAATACCAATATACAGTCATAGATTAAAAAATATATATAGTCACAGAAAATACAGCATATAATAATTTGTTTCACTCCTTAAAATTTCAGAATTATCCAAATACAATCATTTATTTTCATTGCACATGAGTGCCCAAATTGTTCTAATAAATAAATCTTAATCATTGAATTTTTAAAATACAGTTCAATTTATTTCAAAATTCATTTCATTACATTGAAACTATTATGAATTGACCGCAACAATACTTTAAATCAATTTTCTTACATTGAATTTGTTTAACATTTTTCTTTTAATTTCAAAAATAAATTATTAGCAGATTTTTTTTTATTTTAATAGAATTGTAATAATTTAAGAAACACTGCATTTTTAAAACTATTTGTAACTAAATTAAACACTTTTAATAATAACACATTCAACTCTTCATTATTTCATGTTCATCTTAAATTTCAGAAACAGCAGTTTACAAGAATTGAAAAAAGACTATAGTATCTCATCCAAAAAAAAAAGTTTCAAATTTATTCAATACTAGACATCAGTATGAAAAATTCTGGAACTATATTTAACTAGTAAAATATAAATGAAATCAAAGTACACACTCTATTTTTTTAATGATAGATACAAAGGTACACTTTGTTGTTTTTAGAATCTAATAGGCAGATAGTTATTGACTGCTTAACAAAACCTTTTTAAAATTAACACTGTACAAGTATAGATAATAAAAGTATTTTTATAATCTCATAATTATGACTAAAATACAGAAATAATGGAAATATTCTGAAGTTTTTCCCTTACATATGAAAAAAAATTCTATCTGTATATAGTGTATCAAAAAGGAAACAAATTAAACAATATTTAAAGATGTTAATCCTTGATTCACGAGTTTAAAAATGGCTTAGTGTTTATCAAGAAAATCAAAGACAAGACATCTTCAAGAACCCTAGTCTTTCCAGTCCAATACAAGACAAAAGCACCATATGAGTTCAAAAATAATACATGATATATATATACAAGGGGTGATCAAATGAAAAGGTACGAAACGACATAAAAATGAAAGAGTTAAATATTTGCATATTCCGCCAAGGGAGAATGTAGCGAGACATCTCGGGATGCCATTGGAGACCCTGACTGGGATCAGATAATGCGCGGGTGCCCGCATGCGCAGGAGAGAGCAAAGGCTCTTATAAAAAGCGGCGTCCAAATGATGCGAGCAGAGAAAAAGCATTAACTCCGATGTGTACTGTGAGACACTCCGACGCCTACGCAGGTCCATCAAGAACAAAAGACCGGGGCTGCTCACGGAGGGTGTGGTTCTGCTCCATGATAACGCGCGTCCACACGTCTCCAGAGTCACACAAATGGAACTGGACAAGTTCCAATGGGAGACGTTGGACCATCTGTCCTACAGTCCGGACATGTCACCCTGCAATTTCCATGTGTTTGGTCCACTGAAGAAACACCTGAAAGGAAAGCGCTTCAACTCGGACGACGTACTCAAGGACACTGTGAAGGACTGGGTCTCGTCACAGCCACAGGAATTCTGGGAACAAGGAATCCTGCGACTTGTTCATCAGTGGGATCGTTGTGCTCAGGCCTATGGTGTATATTTTGAATAAAGTCTATATTTGTACCCACCGTGTCGTTTCGTACCTTTTCATTTGATCACCCCTTGCATATATATTAAAAAATTAGAGATTTAGATTACCTGGTGTCGCAGCATCAAGTTTTGAGAAGCAAGCATTATAGATTTCATACCAGATGCACATACTTTATTGACTGTTGTACAAGGAGTTGAAATATTCAAACCTAACAATCATAATAACACGGATTAATTATCAATTGATAGAATTAAATTTAATATAATATGATAATTTGATTATTTTTATTCCAACCAATCTAAAAAAATATTACACAGCTCTGACTAAAAGTGAAAGTGAAACTTGAAACTTACGATTTAAAGTGTTTTAATTAAACACAGGTATTTCAATTTTATAATAAAAAATAGGAAAACTTTAGATTTAAATAATAAACTTTTCTTCTCGTCAAAGATTTGATACAAGAATGAGTAATTTTAAACATCATGAACCTTCATATTCATTTTAATATAAATATATAATGTAATGAATTACATTTAATACAGCGATATATATAACTATTTACTCAAATCTAAGCCACAGCCCAAATTCTCAATAAATCTTTGTGGAAAATGAAAATTACTGTGAAATAGTTTAGAACCTGTAATTGCTCTAATTGCCCCATCCAATAATTTTTTTTTTAATTTGATTCTAAGCTGCACCCAATTTGGAAAAAAAGCATGCCTTCGATTTGAGTAAATATTTTAGTTATTACTAGTGAATACATATACTTGTTGTAAGTTCTGCATTTTAAGTTATGAGACATAAAACTAAAAATATGAAAAATTAATTATCAATAAGTTTTAAACATCATGTACATTAAAGTAGATTTTTTTTCCTTCTTTCTTTTTACTAAAACAGAGGTCTTCATGAGCAATATCTATTTGTTTTAAACCAGTGGTGGTAAACCCAAACTAAAAAACACCAGAAAAACATTATAATCCTGTGGGATATACATATAAAAATATATATCTTTAAAAAATATACATAGGACACAATACAAACATTTATTGGAGTAGGAATCCAAAATTGAATGAATAATTATTGTTTTCATTATTTTTCATGCATACAAACATAGATAATATAATAATAACGTAATGATCAAATAATGTTTAGTCTATCAAATTAGCAAGATATTTGTTTCTCAAGTTCATCCCCATACGTGTATTTGCACGTCATAAATGACATGGAAGATTTTTGTCTATTAAGTTTGAGTGCCATTTATATTTGATAAATTTTATTTTCTGGAAAAAAAATTTCGCAGGTGTAGGTTGATCCAAAAGTGCTAACAAGTTTCTGTACCAGATCTCTCAAATTGGAAAATTTTCCTTTTGGGACATAAATATTACAAAAATCTATTTTTGATTCTGATTTTTTTAAAATGTGTTTTAATTCATTATTGCATTGTAAGTCAATCAATTCCATTTGCAGATATTCTGGAGCCAACTCAACATCGACATGAAAAAGAAATGAATATATTTATTATTTTTTTTTTTTTTTTGCATTTGTCTAGATTAGTGAAACGACTCTCAAAAGTAGCAGCAAGCTTGTTTGGTGTTTTTTGTGTGTGTGTGTGTGTGTGTGTGTGTATTTGATGTACCTGGCCAGCGCATTGCTCTACAGTGCATATCTAAGTATACCTAGCTTTAGCAATAAATTTCAGGAATCCAGCATGCTGCTGCATGGGTTGCAGCAATGCAATACTGCCCATTTTTAAGTATGTATAAAAACAGAAGAACTGTGATAAAATAAAAAGTTATGTGACTTATTTGTTACAAAACACAACACTAAAAACAAAAATGTTGGACAAAATAATGGTATTTTTCTAAAATCGTAATGAATCTTGAGCTGCAGAATTATTCAAGTAGGCCATCTCTGTTTTAAATATTTAAATTTCCTTACATGAAATAAGCAACAAACAAAATTCATTAACATGATTTAAGTATTTCCAGGAGTATATACAGATACTAACATAACTCGCTCTCTCTATATATAGCACACAAAAATTACATTTTATTAATATTATAAATTCATTTTGTTTTTAAAGCTGCAAATTATTCCGCAAAATTCCTAGTTTACTTCCCAGATAAAAAGGAATACATATATATATATATATATAATAAAGTGTAATACATCATGTGCATACTTCCCTTACTTTTAAGTCTAAGAAAAGATTAGAGAGATAAAATTTAAGTAGCTATCTTAAAATATACAAATATTATTTAATAAGAATAGTTACCTGCATTTAAAGCAGCTTGTCTAGCAGGAGCTTGACCAGCCCCAGCTTGTAGAACTTGACCCATGTAAACTTCTTGAACAGCATCTTTAGGAATACCTAAAAAAGAAAGGAGAAAATGCATTTTTAAAATGTGTTTTATTGGAAAATAGAATCAAGAGCATTCAAATCATTATATATCTAATTTATGTCTCAATTTTGCAGCAAAAAAATTTACTGTACAATTACAAAAAGTGCACACAAGCCACTATTTTGCAAATCATTATTAAAAGATATTTGAGTATTATTAGAAAACAATTCCTGTGAAAGTTTTTACAATACTACGGTATTAACTACATGATATTGACAATCTTTGATGAATTTCAATAAATACCAATTGTCCTTAGAATAGCATGAAATATACATTGCCATAACTTGCAAAATCTTAAAGGGTTAATCTCCGGCATGAAATTAACCAATGAAAATAAATCACTGAAAGATGAGTATAATATGCAAGTACAATTTTCAAAAAAACATCTTATTTATCTTACTTTTTTCACATTTAAACATAAAACTGATAACTGTTTTCAATTATTGATTTTTAAATTAAAAAAAAAACATTTTAAAATTAATTATATATGAAACTTAACAGAAACCTTAATTTTAAAAAAAGTAACTAACCAACACTTGTTAATTGCAAAAGGTAAGTGGACTAAGCTAAAAAATTGAATGCACATTTCTTGGCTTTACACTGTTCAGAATATAAATGAATGAAATATAAACTTTTTTGACAAAAATTAATTAGTGTATTTATGCACATTAACCCTTATCACAGGTGATTCATAGTTAATTTCAATGCATTTTTGTTTGTGTTAGAAAATGATTAGCAATTGTCCTTAAGATGGTATCAGATTGCCATAACTCAAAAAAAAATTCTATTAATCCCTGGCCGGGCTGTTAATCTTTGGCAACAGACAGCTGGCATGGAATTAATACATAAACTGCTCAATCTTAAGATTAACGAATTCAAGAAAACAATATATGCATGGCATAATTTTACATTATATATGATTTCTTTAAAAAAAATAAGTATTTCCTGAAAATGACAAGTGGTCTTTTTTTCATCAATTACTTAGAAATACTGGTTTTTTAAACAGACTAATGAAGACTTTTTATTAATATATTCATTAGTTTAACAATTTTTATACCATGGGTATTTAAATAGAAATAGGTGTTAGTTGAAAACTTAAAAACAGTTAGAGACAGCTCTCTGTTAGTAAATATGAAAATGCCAGTACTGGAAATTATTTTGACTAAATGAATGTCACTCTAAGGTGCTCTCAAATATTTGTTCTTGGAAACTTGGTATGTCATTTAAACTAATAGTCTTATAGAAAAATATCGTGAATTTTTTTCAATTCAGGCATTTAAAATTTTGAAACCAGTTGTACAAACTTTGATTCACTTGGCTCTTCTACAAAGCTCTTAGAAAGAAAAACATTTTTATAGTAACATTTTTGTTTTTTAATTATTTTGAAATTACCTTATGATTTTCTTCCTAAGGAATCTTCTAGTTCTTTAGAGACTTTGTATCACTTATTTCTTTTATAATATACATACTCTTCTTTCTTGATGATGTCATAAAACAATTATTTCCTTTTAATTTAATTGCAAGTTTGATCTTACATTGCCATCTAACAGCAATTTCATGAAACAACAGTCAATCTTCTCAGATTAGGGCTAAAACTTAAGAACTGCTTCTTATTCCAAGGCACTTAATGAAACCTGAAGGGTTTATGGAACATGAAATGTAATTAACTTCAAATTAATGTATGAAGCTTCAGAATTAATTCCTAACATTAAATCAATTATAAGGTTAATATGATAACATTTGCATCAAATGCAGACACATTACATCAAATGCAGACACATTACATTAAGTGCAGACACATTACATTAAATGCAGGTACATTACGATCACATAATAGGAAAGACTTAAATAATTTGCTAAATAATGTAGCTGTATGTCTATATATATAAAATTTTGACAATGCATTTCAAATTGTTATACCAATAAAATAAAAAGATAAATATTTTAATATTTCAGGCAGTTTTAGGGTGCCTGAGTTCAGGCAGTAATTAGTCTTCTAAATTATTTAGCTATTTAACAGTGAACTTTCACCATAAATGAAAAATGACACAACTTTTTGCTGAGAGAAACAAATGGTAGCAACCCAAAAATATTAATTGGGCTCTATACTTATTTCCAGAATTGATAAAAAACACTTTTAGTTTATGCTTTCGATTGGAAAGCAAAGCGTGGAAGCACGGCATACCATGTACATACGAAGACTACAAAATTTTATGAGTTGGGATTGGAATTGTTATGTTTAGAATATATTTTCTGAGAAATAAGCTGTGTTTAATTTAAGACTCAAAAAAGTTAAATGATAAATAGGGGTTAGTTAAGTTAGGAGTTGTTTTAGATATAAGTTATATATAATTATCCTTACATATATATATTTACAAAATTTTATTTAGTACTAAATGGATTAAATGCAAATACACCTAAAACCAAAAAAATTCAAAAGCTACTGATAAGGTGCAAAAGTTTTTTTCATTGGGGCCAATAAAATTTGCTAAAAAAAGTGTAGCCCTATTTAACTAATAAATATTAGATAATGTTTTAATACTGTTATAAATTCAATACCATTAAGAATAATCAATAAACATTTAAGAGGAGCATTTAGAAAGAATTTTTTATCCCACATGTTTTAAAACAATCTTGAAAATAATAGAATACCTGCTTTTTCAACAGCTCCTTTAACTGCAATAGTTCCTAATTGTGGAGCTTTAAAAGAGGACAATGAGCTGCGAAAGGATCCAATGGGTGTTCTAACAGCAGACACAATAACTACTTCCTTCAAACAAAATTTATTTAAAATTAATTTTGAAACAAAATAATATTGCATTTTTTTCTGTGAACAAAATTAAATATAAATAATGACATTAAATATAATAACAAAGTTCATTTTTTAGTTAAAAAAAATATATTGAACAATTTGAGGTAAAATAAACATGCTATTTCACTATTTATGATTCATTGCATAGTAATAAAAATTCACATTAATTTTATAATAGAACTTAAAACAAGTCAATAAATTCATAAAACTGTGCATAAAGAGTATTTTTAAGGTTGCTTTTGAAATAAACACAAGAGCATGAACTTAACGTGGAGCACAATTTTGGACAGAAAAAATGCCTGTTTTTATAAAAAAAATTTGACATTGTAACTCCTGCCTTTGTTTATAATATATTGTTTTTAAAATTTCAAAATATTTTATAAATAATTTGTTTTTCCTTTTAACATGTAAAGGGATAGATCATTTAGCATTATGGTATAGGGAAAAAATGCGAAACATGTTTTATAAAAGAAGAAATGTGTCAACTTGGATAAAAATGAGTAGTATGATAAAATAAGTGATTCTCTACAGGATAGTGAAGCCAGAATACAATATTAGTTTGAACACTTTTATACCTGAAAAAATATTCCGAATTTGGGTCCTATTTTTTAACGTTAGCCGAAAACAGCCTCAATTAACTTTTTACAGGATATGTTAACTTCAAGAACAATATTTAACCCCTTAAGCATTAATCACGAGTCTGACTCGTGTAAACTTATTTTGACTTTGTAAATCAATCACGAGTCCTACTCGTGTAAACTTATTTTTACTGTGTAAATCAATCACGAGTCCTACTCGTCTGAACTTATTTCTTAAACTTATTTTTAAATAATTATTTCAGGCAAATAATTTATAAATAAGTAATCATTTCAAACTTTACAATTTATTCAAAAAATTAAAACTACAAGGGGTTAATAGTGTTATAAGCTTATATATGAACTAAAAAAAGGTATCAGAATCTTTACTATCTAGAAAAGAGTAGGTTAAAACAGTATGCAAAGTCAGACTATGTTGACTAGGGTTCCATAACATGCGAGTCCACTAAACATACAATTTTACCATGTGTAACCAAGCTCTTATATTATAATGCTATATATCTTTATTTTATGTTCAAATTTATTCTTTTCTTAAATGACATCAAGATTTCCTATTAAATGCAGACTTTTAATACTTTAAAAATTATTTTGATAAACCAATTAACTCAATTTTTAAAATAGTTTGAGAACTTTTGAATTAAATATTTTTTGTAACATGCAACTCACTTATATATTGTAAAAATGTTGTTGTTACTTATGCCATCTGATCAGCAGTTTTAGATCAAGGCTCACAAAATTTATTGTGGCAAGGGGCTAGTTGCATATCTGTCATTAATCATAGCTTTGAGCGCCATACAGATGACAGTACAATTTGGCTCGGTTTCACCATAATTTTGAGGGAGCATGCCCTGGGGGTGTTCAGAGGCCCCCCAACCTCTCTTCCCCTTTGACCAACCACAAAGAGGACTTGGGGCTCAATGGCTATTTACCCCCATGCTGCAAAGGGGCATTATACATTTACAAACATCCATACCTTATCGAGGTTCAAACCCAGGCCCTACAGCACCACAATCAGCATCCCTAACCACTATACTGAATGGGCAGTTATGTATACTCTAACCCAGGGGTGGCCAACCCGTGGCACGCGGGAGTCGTAACTGTGGCACACAAAGACTAATTGAAAAAATTACAAAAATGCTATTAAAATATTATTGAATTAATTGAATTACAATAGAAAATTACCACGAAGAAAATATGTAAAAAACATAAATTGTCAGATTGAGATTTTAAAGGCACTAAGCAAGATTTGTTCTTTTCTTCAGTATAACGCCAAAAATGTGATCATGCTCCAAAACTTACAATTCAGTGGCATTGTAACGTTCCGAAAAAAATGTTGAGTTACGTGAAACTAAAAAAAATAAACTCTCTCCCTTACGGATGGTCGAATGTGCCCAAAAAGTCACCTTCTCTCGAGGGCCGGTGCTTTTTAACACCTCGGATTTCCAAACGAATTTCAGCTTCCCCTTGCAGTACTGAAGTTTTGTGTTTATAGCTATTGCTGTTAGCGTGATGTCAGATAAAAAGGTTTGTCCGAAGGTGTTGGCTATTTACGATTTCTGTAATTTAAAGAAATAATTCTGCAATATATTAGGAGAGCAGTGTTTGATGTGGTAGAAGTAATTCTATCTGCACAAAGTAGCCGCTTTATAAAGCAAAGGGAGTGAGAACTTGCATCCATGACTAATCAGAAGGCTGGATGCAGAGCGTAGAAAATTTGTAGCGTAACATCGGCAAATTGTCTCTAGCTGTCAGACTCAGTTGGTTTAAAACTTTGTTTAGCAAGACGTTA
Organism: Trichonephila clavata; assembly: GCA_019973975.1. Classification (NCBI taxonomy): domain Eukaryota; kingdom Metazoa; phylum Arthropoda; class Arachnida; order Araneae; family Nephilidae; genus Trichonephila; species Trichonephila clavata. Next base: position 58,280 of record BMAO01032989.1, read on the forward strand.
AGCTACAGCTACATTTATTATTTTTGTCGGATGTGGAGTGACAAAGGCTATTATCCCAGATATTAAGAATTTTTCTTTTCTAAAATTGCTTTTAGATTTTAGAGTTGAGCGCAGTTGTTTAAAAACTTCTTATTTTGAATATGTTTATAAGTAAACCTTCGACATCGAAAAGAAATTATGAAGAGGATATTGCAACACGTGATTTTAAAAATGTCTGGGAAGGAAAATACTTGTTTGTGCATCAAAATGCTTCCAAGTCTGTTTGTTTGATATGTGTAACTTGTAAAGCAGTTCCAAAAGAATTTAACTTTGATAGTCATTTTAAGCAACTGCATAGTAATTTCAGCAAATATCCTTTCGGACCAAATTTGCAAATGGAATTTATCAATAAAAACAGAAATTTGCAGCCGGCCAAAAATCTTTGTTCCAGAAGAGAAATGACGAAATGGAAACTAAGGGGAAAGCTTCTTATGAACTTTCTTTGTTGTTAACCCCGCAAGAAAAAAAACATATTCTGACGGGGAGGAGATAATGAAAAGTAGCCTTTTAATGTTCCCTCAAAATGTCGGTGATGTAAATGTAAAAAATATGATTCATAAAATAGCTTTGTATAGAAATACCGTCATGTGTCATATTGATTACATGAACCAGGATGTTGGAACGCAAATTATCTCTGGACTTCAGAATTGCTATTACTTTTCATTAACTTTGGATGAAAGCAGTGATATTACAGACAAAGCGCAGTTCAACATCTTTGTGCGTTACACGAACAATAATTTTGATACAGTGGAAGAACTTCTTGATTTGCGCCAACTAGTTTTAACTACAAGTGAAGACAGTTTTAAGAAACTTAAAAATGTAACTGAAGTTAACAAAATAGATTGGACAATATTAGACAGTGTTTGCACAGGTGGAGCGCCTGGCATTTGGTTGGCAGAATAAAAGTTTTGTTGCATTGCTTGAAAATTATTTGAGAAAAAAAGTTTTCAAGTATGATTGTATTATTCATCAAGAAGCTCTTTGTGCCAAGGATTTAAACTTGTCTTTCTCATTGTTAACCCCTTGGTGCGCTGTATCAACAAAATACAAGCTCGTGCTCTGAATCGACGAAGATTTTTCACACGCTTTTCCCCAAAGAAAACGGCGAGTTACTCCTTCATTGTAGTATGCGCTGGCTTTCCAAAAAAGTTCATTTGCGAGATTTTGGAATTTGAGAGAATGTACTTTAGAATATCTGGAAGAAAATGATGAACTGCCCAGTGAATGCTCGCTCCTCAGGAGTAAAAATTGGCTGTGGGATTTAGCTTTTCTTACCGATATAATGGATCATTTAAACAATTTAAATTTAAGATTACAGGGAAAAATTGTATTTTTCCTACATTAGTTGGTCAAATATCTTCTTTTGTAAAAAAACTTTTGCTTTTTTGTTTGGATTTTGAAGAAAAAAATTAACTCACTTCCCATTCATGCAGGAATTATCTGACAAAGTTAGTAGTGTTCCGAACTATGGTAGATTTAAAAATTTAATATCCATTTCGCAGGATTCTTTTAGCGCCAGTTTTAAGGATTTTAAAAATGATAAAAAAAATACTGAACTTTTCAAAAATCCTTTTTCGATTTCTCTTCAAGACATTAATTGTTACCCACCTCAGGTACAAATTGAAATTATTGACCTACAACACCATATTACTCTAAAAAGTAAACATAAGGAAATTATTTTAACCGCAAATGATCCCAATTGTGTTGAATTTTGAAAATTTGTGCCGCCAAGCAATTTTTCAAATTTACATGATTTGGCGGTCAGATATTGTTGTAGGTTTGGATCAACATATGTTTGTGAAGAAATGTCTTCTGTTATGAACGTAATTAAATCAAAATATTGGTCAAAATTAACTGATATGCACCTAAAACCCTTATTTTTTTTTAGCATCATCAAGAACTAATCCAAATATAGATGATTTTGTAAAAAAAACTGCAGATTCAAAGAAAGTACTGACAGCCTAAAATCATTTAAAATTCAATGTTTCAAGTTGCTTACTTTTATTTTGTACCTAAGCTAACTGATTGTCCTGTAAAAGTTTATCAACAATAAAATATAAGGTTCTACATTTGTTTTATTTGTTATACCATTTTTTTCACATTTTCACTATATAGAACTTGCATTTAAAAATATGTTTTTGGTGTAAATAACCCATAAAAAGCCTATAAGTAACATTTTTAGTTTGGAAGAAAAGTTAGAAGTGGCACGCGTGATTTTTTTTTATCAGATTGTGGCACGATTCCCAAAAAGGTTGGCCACCACTGCTCTAACCTGACCATAGATTTATTTTCTTGAATGAATCGGTTACTCTGCAATTTAACGCATATGCACATTTGCTGAATACAAAGTTATTTTTTAATGTGATTAACTTATGAAATGAGGTTTCTATATAATTTTTACAAATAAGTTTTCCAACCAAAGGTAATACTTTCTTTTTTTTCCAAGACAAATTGGGGGACAGATTTACTGTACGGTCACCCTTGGCGCGATTTTTTTACATTGGCGATAAATCTTTTTATATGGCAATCCCTATCCGACCCGACAAATAATTACAGTAACCCTTTTGGACAACAGAATGTAGCCGCCATTATTTAAATTTTCATTCGACCACGTTGTATTTGTGCTTTTCTAGTCTTCAGCTACCGCGTTCTTTTCGTGAAATTTTTGTGATGGCTGTTGCATAGGGAATGTCTGAGGTAAGTGCGAGAATGTTTTGTGAGAATGATTTTATGTGGTATGATGAGAATGTTAATTTAAGGTATTTGTATGGATTTTGGAAACGTTTGAATTTTGCATGAAAGCATGTTTGATTGCGGATAGATATGAGTGTTGTAAGTGTGGTAAGGATATGAAATTGGTTGAAAGGCACAATATAAATGATGGTTTTGAGTAGAGGTGTAAATCTAAGGTGGAAGGACAAATGCATGACGTCAAAAGGAGTGTGAGAAAGGTTGTTTTTTTTTTGAGTCGAATGAGATTTTAGTTCAGGTTTATTTGTGGGTGAGTCAGAGTAAGGTTGATTTTAATATGAAAGAGAGTAAATATTCTTCTAAGACTGTGTGATTATCGTTTTCAGAGATTTGGTCGCCATTTTTTTTTGCGCAGGCTACATTTTCACTACGCGGTTTTCTTTAAATCTTATTCGTACAAAAAGTCGCCATTTTGGCGACTTTTGGCGAGATTTTGAAAAAGTCGCCAAGGGTGACCGTACAGTAAATTTTTACCCAAATTGAAATTACACAAAAAACTAATATCAAACAGAAATATTTTTGCTAATTTATATAAGTACTTGATTCATTGTTCCCGGAATCTGCAATTCAGAAATCATGAATCATGACAGGGTCAATAGTATCAATGTAATGGCTTTTAAGAAATAAATTGATAAAAAAAAAGGAAGGATGAAGCAAATTAATTTAAAAATGTATTTCTATTTTAGTGAGAGGCCATATTTTTCAGAAAAAGAAAAATTCCACTGTATCAGAATGATTAATGCAAAATAAATATAACAGGACATCACCACTGATATATACGATCTCTTTACTACAGAATACGGAATCGGCATATCGAATTATTACAAACGATTCAATCAATAAAATATTCAGTAATACTTAAAATTTCATAACATCAACTAGCATTCAAACTAAAATCAAAATACTAAGCAATCACATATTTTTTACTTTTTAATTTTATAATTTTTTACAGCATGGAAAGAAGCAGATAAGGGTATTTAAACATCAATGTGTTTACTGTAAATATAAATATATTAGAAATTCGCATTAAATGGAAAAAATTTCAAAACAAAAAAGCCACTTAAGAATTTTAGTTCGGCTAGGCTCTTTCTTTATTCATTCAATTATCAAGTGTAAATGAACGAAACATTTTAATCATTTTCACTCACATGATGTTTCTTCCGCAAACTGTAAACATTATTACAAGCTCTTAAGGGTTTCACAGAAATCTGAAAATTAAACAATATAGTTTATAAAAACTGTTTTCAAGATACATATGCCTTATAAATTAATTAAACTCGTTAAAGATTAAAAGAACATAACCTTTAAAATATTTTTTATGGTCAATAGCCCCATATTTAATCTAAGAATGATGAGGGATGTGGAGCAACAGAGGCTACTATCCCTGTTTTATCTAATGTTTACGATGTTATGAAAGTATGGACTCGATACACCTGACGTCATAATCACGTGATGATATACAAAACAAATAGCCACGTGTTTGATTCCACTGAGTATTTTGGCGGAATTTTCGTATTTACATCTACTATCAAAAACAAATGAAAGAAGTTGTTCCAAAAGAAATTTCGACTGAAATGTGTGTACTTTTTAATTATTTCATTTTCAATATTTTTTTTTGTTTTTATCAAATACGCTGACGATTTTTAAAGTTTTAAAAAGAGTCTGGAATATTTTCTGAGCATTTCGAATTCGAAGAATTTTAATTTTGCAAACATACACAGATCAGGGTACCACTTCTGTGATCTATTCTGAATGCTCTGTATTTGTTAAGTATGTAGTTGATTACCTACGTTTTTTTTTTCAATTCCTACTATTAGTTCACACTTTCTCAATATTTATTTATGTTCAAATTTTCAATCGTTAGTAAAATACATTTTAAAGCTCTCGATTGAGCTAAAATTTTTATATACATGATTATTTTGGTTGACAATACAGAATTTAATTAATAAAAATTAATTGATTAAAAGTAATTATTCTTATAATTATAAATACATCCATGTTGGCATCATTTTTGGCGACATAGTGACCATTTTGGCGACTTGTGTCCAAAATTAAAAAGGTTTTTTCTCACATTTTAAAACATTCAGTTGAACTGAAATTTGAAACACATTTGTTTTGGATAGCATTGCAATACTTTAATGATAATTAATAAAAATTAATTGTCACTTAACGTTGTGATTCTTCATATGTATACACATATTTATATTAACTATAATTATTTGATAAAAAGTAACTAAAATAAAAATTTTCTTACCTAAGAAGGAATTGACTTATTTTTTTATAATACTTGTTTTTGTTATTTTAAGATTATTTTCGACAATTTTACAAGCACTACAGACAAAAATTTGAAACTGAACTGTCTTAATAAAGAAATTTGTTCTGTTAAATTTTATTGGAATAAAATCTCACTCTTAAATTTTGCCATCCATTTAGTAGCAATACAAAATACTTTTTAAATTATAGAAATATCATCATAACTTTGTTCATTTTATTTCCTAACTGTGTATATAATGTTAATATATATCTATGCATTTTCTATGTTGCAGTCATTTGAAATTTTATTGTACTGTATGTTGATAAATGTGTCGACTTCAAAGCATTTCAATTTTGCAGACACGAAAAAACAAACCAGGGTTCTACTTCTGGGACCTGTTCTAATTTTCTAACTGATGAATAAGTATGCAGTTGAACTCATCTACATTTTTTTCCCTTTATATAACTATTTTCACTAATTTAACAAGCATGATAGATAAGATTTTGAAACTGAACTGGCTCAGCAAAGTCATTGTTTTGTAATTTTCAGAACAATACACTTACAAATACAAGTAAATTAATGAAGTTCATATGTACTTTAAAAAATATGCATCCATAAATGTATAATGCTGTATGGTGAAGAACATACAATATATTTTAATAATTTGTGAGATTCATATTCCACTATTTTTCCAAAAATCAGGGAATAAATCAGTTAGATACTGAAGAGCTAGATCATATAGAAATTGAGAAGCACGTATCTATCTATATTCTTAAAATACTGATTGCATTAACTTTTCCTAATATTAAAAAAACAATTACGATAAAAGAAAATTTCTAATTATCAATTTTACTATACTACAACTGACATTTTAAATTTCACGTTATTTTTATTTTACATTTTTATAAGCTTTAAATTCATGAGTAGTTACATATACATGCATAATTATGTAAAAAAATTTTAAAAACATTCTTTTAATACAGGGATAGCAAACGTTACATTCTTATTAAGTCCAGCACTTTCCATTCCTTCCTAGATAAGCTTGCCTTTCACAAAACAGAATAGAAGCAGAAGAATATTGTACAGAAAAATAAATGCATTGCAAATAACATTAAGTGATTTGCATATGAAAACCTTAACAGAGGGTTTCATTGCAAGAGATGTTTTAGTGTATTCAATGTTTTAAATATTGAAAATACCTTAATGTTCCCCCAAAATAATATTTTGCAAGTGATTGATATGTTTTTGGTAAAATTAAGGACAGGTGTGTCCAACACACAAACAATAGAACATATGTTTAGTTAATCTAAATTTTACACATCTTCACAGTAGTTAACAGAGATACTTCAGTATTTAATTATCTAAAAAATTAGGATGCAAAAATCTGATATGTAACCATACATGTTGTATCAAAAACAGGTATACATACATATAAATCAAAAACTTATTGTTTTTAATAATTTTAGAATATTACAGGGAAAAAGAAACATTTTGAGAACCATTCACTATAGAAATGGAAAAATACTTTAATTTACTACAGCTTCTTTAATGTTTATACTTGATGATTAATCAAGTACCATTTTTAAACAAAATTATCATTTACCATTTGTAAAATTACATGTAAAAAAAATTATGCAACATTTTGAAAGTCCTTACTCGCTGTGCTATTTTAGGTAAAAGATATGACTAATCAAGAATTGATTTCCAAATATAATAAATTAAGGAATTAAAAAATTTTAATTAAAATCTGTGTATAATAGAATATGTTTATGTCCATTTATGGAATATAAAATTCCTGCTCACTCTTACATGATCAAAATAAAGTCATTTTTGAATCCCTAATTCTTTTACAAAATAAATAAATAAATAATTGTAATATATTTGTGTGGTATCTAGTAGCACAACATTTGTTTTTCGGAGTTTGACTGTGGTATAAACCTATCACACACTTGTACAATTTTTTTTACTATGTATTACAAATAAGCATTTATACGTATTTGCACAATTTGTAGAAGATTTATCATTATTGATTAGATTTGTGCTTTATATCGATTTATTTTTACATAAATATAAAAGTCTAAAAGACTCATTAATATTGATATTATCCTGCTTATAAGTCCTGAATAAATTTTTCGCATTGAGTTACTTACAAATATTGGATCAATATACTTGGATCAATTATATATTTATTGAGAATTAGGATCATGAAACCAAATCTGGCTTTATGTATAGACATTTGATTCAGTGGGATGTTGTTGCATTATACAGCCAATAACTGGAGCTGTTCCTGCTCATGTTTGAACACAGTAATAATAATAACATAATTTTTTAAAGTTCTTGATGTGTTTTGCTTGGCAAAATTATTTGGCAGTTTAATACATAAGTTCCTAATTTTGGAATGGTATGAGTACTGATTTAGCATTTCTTTGAAAAACTTTGATGTAATTTAATATTTTGCTCAAGAATAATTTGGGAAACTGAAAAGTTTCTTGAAATTTAGGATTTTCCTTGTAAACTAATGATATAATTAGTTAATTATCTTGCTTATAAGAAGTAGAATCTTATTTTGATTAGAATGGAACTCTGTTATTCATGATAAACTTTGGTAACTTGTTGATGTTTAATAATGATTTTAATCTTTAATAATATAATTTGGTGGCAAGCTTCTCAATGGTATGAGCCACAAGAAAGTGTCAAAAAATTGTTTTTTTTTAAAATGTTTAGGGCATTGTGAGGCCTTAAATAGTATGATTTATACCAATACATTGTGAAGTTTTTAAAAATATGTTATAAAATACTAATATTTAGCAATTTTAGTCTTAGTAATTATCACCTACAAATGTTTGAATTTTTTTTATAAATTATTGTCTCCTTGGACAAAAAAATCAATTATATTAAATATGGGAAAATTTTAGAAATTGTTTGAAAGTGCTAAATTATTTTCGTGAAAATTTTTACATATAGGAGCATACAAATTTTTGTTAGCTAGTTTATTTTAGTAATTACAATTATTTAACATGCATCATTTATGAACATTTAATTTTAATATTACATGATTATAATACAAGTGAAGCATGTGAAAACTTTATTTTTTTAACAAAGAAATTCATTGCAATTTAAAAAATGCATTTTTCATATTCTATTGAAAGACTATCGGTGACATTACTTCATTATGTACTCATGTGAAAAAAAAATTTCTAAGATGTATTACAAAAGAGAATTTTTTTTTCAGTTTCAATCTTTTTGCATTAATATGGATACATAAAATTGAAACCTTGTTATTGTATACTAATTTTTAAACAACTGTTCTATAAAAATTCCAAGACATAGTAAGATCTTTTGAAATATATGATGATTCTGTAATGAAATAACACATTAGCCAGCTTTGATTGTCTGGCTTTACTTAGTAATTATCATTTACAAAGGTTTGAAATTTCTTTTAGAAATTTCTCTTTAAACTGTCTTGAAAGTTTAAAAAAGAAACACTCTTACACTATTAAGGGAATCATATTAATACATAATTTTTTAGAAATAATGATTAACTTTATTGAATTATCTTTAGTATAAATTATTTCTTATGAGTTATTGAATTGCATATAAATTATCCAATAGATGTAAACCAAACGAATATTTCCATACAATTTTAAAAAATAAAACAATAATTAACATTAAAAACTTTGATATCCAAACAATAATACTAAAATGGATTTCAGAACAGCAAAAGGAAACTTAATATAAATTTTAGAAATAACAGTGGAATTCACAGGCTATTTTTTCATAATTACAAGAAGTTTATATATAAAAGAATACAATTAATGTCAAATTTATTAATAAATACCTTTCCAAACGATGTATATATCCATCTGCTCTGAAACGTGACACATTTTAGAATGTAAAAATTTTATTGTTAGGTCGATCCTACTCATTAGCAGTAATCTCTTCCTATATTCACACACTACAGCCGAAGTATTAACTAATAATTCTGGCTCAGTAGTCAAAACAATTCTTTGTTTTGGGCGAGCCACTCCCTATTAACAGCTGCACGCATTTTTCTCGGAAAAATTCGCTTACAACATAATTTGTGACAGTAATAGATTTCTCCAATTCCAGAAGCAATTTGTTCAATAGAGCGCTGCAGAATTATTTAAATCATAAAGTGGCGGGCACTTATAAAAAATAATTACTAAGCCTATAAATACAAAAATTCGAAGCCAAAGGATGGAAGTATAAACTAAACTTAAATCTAATACAAACTAAAATTACATATATTTGGTCCCTTTCTTAAACTAAAATAGTAGAAAATATATTTAAATTCTTTTAGTACTTTAAATATTTAAGAATATAAAATAATAATGTTTACAAATTTGAAAGTTAGCGCGCAATCACAAGTGTCATACCATTAGCTGTTATTTGTTTACATGATAGCACGTTGTTAATCACGTGATGATGGCCACGATCGCAGCGCCCTCTAGTGATGAATCGACCCCATTGCAATTTTA